>JASAMX010026331.1:0-24918 GCA_030248175.1 Microlaimidae sp. YZB2_3
TGTATGCAGACAAATGCGAAACAAATAAATTTTGATTATGTGTAATAGATGGTCAATTTGGTGGGTATCAATTTGGTGGGTATCAATTTGGTGGGTATCAGTTTGGTGGGTGTCAATTTGGTGGGTGTCAATTTGGTGGATGTCAATTTGGTGGGTGTCAATTTGGTGGGTATCAATTTGGTGGGTATCAATTTGTTGGGTGTCAATTTGATGGGTGTCAATTTGTTTGGGTGTCAATTTGGTGGGTGTCAATTTGTTTGGGTGTCAATTTGGTGGGTGTCACTTTGTTTGGGTGTCAATTTGTTGGGTGTCAATTTGATGGGTGTCAATTTGTGTGGGTGTCAATTTGTCGGGTGTCAATTAGGAGGGTGTCAATTAGGCGGGTGTCAGTTTGTTGGGGGTCAATTGTCGCGACACCCTTGCCTCAAGTATAACACAATTTGGCATTCTTCAAGTATAACCCATTTAATTACAATGACTACTTTAGGTATAGACTAACTAACAGTTTAAATCCCTTATTTTTCATGAAAATTATTGTAAGAATGCTTATAAATGACCTGATCGTGAACTGTAGACTCTAGTTTCCCTAAGCAACCTAAGCAAAACCTAAAAATCAAGCCAAATTTAAACTTTAGTTTGATTTGAAGGTTTTGCTTAGGCCGCTTAGGGAAACTAAGGTCTACACTCCACGATTCAGGTTGCTCATTAGTTTTATCTTGACAAAATTTTTAAGTTTACATGTTTTTCTTAAGATTTATCAAAAAAACTATTTTACTTTAATTAATTGTACTTGAAAAATATGTGATTTAAACTGTTAGTTAGTCTATACCTAAAGTAGTCCATGTAATTAAATGGGTTTTACTTGAAGAATGCGCCCAATTTTCAGGTCACCGGAAAGAAAATACAGGATGGACTACTTGAAACATGGACGAACTACTTATTTAAAACCGTTATTTTTCAAAAACAACCCATTAAATTAATATTATTTTTTAATAAATCTTAGACAAAGAGATAAATTTTAAAAAAATATCATGATGATAAAACGGTTCATGGAAATTTTGTCTTTTACAATACGTCTTTGAACATCTCGTTTTCTACAACTGGTCTTCGGAAAACTCGTCTTATCGATGCGATTTTGTAAACGGACTTTTCAAAAGACAAGTTTCTCCTATTTTTTGACTAAAACAATGTATTGAAAACCTTTCTTTACCTAAACCTTAGCAAAAGCTAAAAATCAAGCAAAATTTTTATCATAATAAACTTTTATTAAATGATTTATTCAAAAAATTGAGAACCTAAGCCCAAGCAAAACCTAAAAATCAAACAAAACTTTATCGTGTCAAATTTGTATTTAATGATGCTTTTTGAACTGAAGAGTAAAAACCTTATTTTTTCCCTAAGCCTAAGAAAAACCCAAAAATCAAAAAAATTATCATTAGGGTGGAAACTCGCATTTTTAAAAGTACGTTTACAAAATCGCATCCAAAAGACGACGACAATCGCATACGTTTTTCGAAGACGAGATGTAGAAGACGAAATTTCCGGACACCAATAAAACTCATAATTTCCATGAATAAATGAACTACTGTATAAATGGACTGATACTTTTTTTATTAGGGTTATTTTTCGGTACTCTCACCGTTATGTGATGCTTTGCATTTACGTTTTATAAACGTTAAAAACTGCACAAAAGTATATATTTTTATTTAATAACCAAAAAAACGCGTTATTTAAAGGAAAACAGCCTTAAAGTTAAAAATGAAAATGATGAAAAAAGACCATTTTGTATGGAGCTTCTTGAGTTTGAACTCTATCTTTAATATCTGGAAAACGGATAATGAGCGCCATAGTCATCTCCATATCCGCCATCGAAATAGTCATATCCATATCCGTCATAAATAAATACATATATGTGAATGCAATATTTTCCTTATCTCGGTGGAGGTGTTATACTGCACTAATATCAAAAGCCCAAACAAGACATTATTTTTAAGATAAGGTCAATCAAGAACGACAAAAAGGCAAATGAAGCCTGAACCGAAGCAATGCAATAGCAACGAAAAAAAGGGAAAAATGTGTTTTTATCCATCCCGCTCAATGAAAACATAAATAGAAGTAGCAAATCACTCTTAAAAAGTGTGATTTATTCTAACAGTGATCATTTTATTGAAACTTTAGGATAAACCAATTCTTTCTGCCATTAAGACTTCTACTTTTAATATTTGTAAATATCTAGTTCCCATTCTTGCGCCGATTACCCTCAATGATTTCACCATTCGAGATTCATTCAGTTTTGCAAAAGAGCTCACAGAACTTCATCCAAATTTATCTAAACAAACTGTAATAGCAAGTTTTGACGTAAAATCGCTATTTACTAATATTCCACTTAAAGAAACCATAACAATTAGCGTAGATTAACTTAATAAATCTAATTATTGGCCTGAAAATTTTCGAAATAAGCAGGATTTTAAAAATTTTATTAAACTGGCAGTAGAAAATTTCGCACTTCTTTTTGATGGAAAACTTTTTCAACAAACAGACGGTGTTTTAATGGGAAGCCCATTAGGTCCAACCCTCGCCAACGCGTTTATGAGTTACCACGAACAAAACTGGCTAAAAAATTGTCCACAAAATTTTAAACCGTTATTTTACAAAAGATACATTGACGATTGTTTTATCATCTTTAAGGATAGTTCCCACGTCAAACTCTTTCTCGACTACTTAAATTCACGCCATCCAAACATTGAATTTACCTGTGAACTAGAATCTAATGGAACACTGCCGTTTTTAGATATTTTTTTTCAAAACAAAACGATCGTTTTAACACATCAATATATGAAAACCCATCTTCAGTGGTGTGTATCTGTTAATTAGCGGTTAGGATATTTGTTCGCTCTTCCCGTTGAAAATTAGTAAATTTTATAAAAAGGTAAGGAATTATAATCTAAACCAAAAAAAATAACCACAAGAGAATGTGTATTACTGAGTGAAGCTACTTAATAGGTAATTCAGTAAGGCAAAAATTGTCACACAAGTACCTTAGTACCCAATGCGTAACTTAGAAAAAAATTGGTCATTTTTCACATGAACAGAGGTTTAACTAAGGGAAAATATAGAGCATATACGAGAATAAAGATTAGGTGAGACAGCAATTTATCATTTACATGCAAAAAATCAGCTCAAAATATTTAACACAGGAAAAAATTTTTGGGTGGCCCAAAAAAAAACATGACAAAAAAGTTAAGCAAATTAAACTTATTAGTATGAAATTCATATATGTTTAGTAAAAGTTTTTAGGTTTTTAGTATCAGAAAAATTTGGGTTATATTTCAGTCATGTAAAATGTTTAGATTTTTAATTGGCTAAAGAGCTATTTAAGGTTTTGTTGATTTTAGATGACGCCATCAACAACGGTTAACCGCGCAGTGACTTAACTCATTTAATATAAGGGAAAGAGCGCTCCGCGCTCTTCCCTGATTTATTAGAAACCGGAATAAAACTATCATAACTAGAGTAAACTCCACTGAAAGTGGAGTTCCTATACACAGATGTACTAAAACAGTTACCTTTTTTACAAACAGAAATATCTAAAAATGGTAAAACGACTCAGATTCTTTTTTTTTCATGTTGCAAACTCTAGGCTTCGTCGGTCCAATGTCTCACACAATGTCTAGGTCAACTAATAAACGCATGCAACACCACAGAATCACTCAGTCCAAAAAGTTTGAAAATCTTCAGAAAGAACAAGCAAAGAAGTCTTACAATCCAGAAGTCGTCATCAGAAATCTTTCATCATTTGTCTTATCTTCTGTACATAAGAAAGTTTTATCACACGGTCTTAACTTTGCTTTGCCTCCAAAGAAACTTTCTGAACCAGACTATTTTCTTTAATTAAATCTCTTGTTTAGATCTGTTCAGAAACTTCCAATTTACAAAGGAAATCAAGATTTCATTAGAACATCAATTAAGGAAGTTGCTTTGTTTTTGTTTTATCAATATAACAAGTCATTCTGTAGAAATGTTTTATCCAAGGTTGAATTAGAAGCTATAAAAGATTTGAAGTCCCAGAAAAATCTAGTAATCCAGATTTCAAATAAAGGCGGCACAGTTGTTTTATTTGAACGTCCGGTCTTATCTTCCAAAAATGTTTGAAATTTTATCTGATTCCAGCAAATTTAAAGAAATCATAATTAAAGAAAATTCGTCTCGAGATAAGAGATTCGCACAACTTCCTATGCAGTTCCAAGCGGTTTTGCCTCCACGAAAGGTTTTTTAAAATGCTGTCGTACAAATAGGGGTCTCCCAAGTTATTGCAACGAATAAAAATTTTTGACTGTGGATTTTTTTCACGGTAATATTTTTGGGAAGACAGTAACTGTTTGTTTGTTCTACAGTCAGAGATGGGCGAATAAAGACACCCTTAAACTTTATATCACCCTTCAGATTAGCACCAGATTGGGTGATGCGGTTGCGGATAGAAGTGCTAGCCAATTTGACTTTCAAGAGTCTGGGTTTCAATCCTCTGGGTGACCCCATTCGCAAAAAGTCAATTACAGGGTTGATGGCGCTCTTAGTGTCCCCATTCAGCTTATTAATAAGTTCATTCACTACATCCGCCTCATTTTCCGTTTCCTCCAATCCAGATGCTACCGCATATTGGCCATGCTCCTTTTTAGCATCCAGTTTTGCGACATGGTCCTCAAACAGGTTATTAAGAACTGGAAGAAGCTGCTTAATAACTTGCTAGCAAACATCAGCCACCAAAGAAGGAAAGTTGCCAGATGGAGAGGGTGGCAAGGAACCAGTCAAAGAGTCCTTAAGTTTTCTAAGCCTGGAATCCAGCTGCTGCTTCTTGATAATCCAAGCGTATTTTTCAGACTCTAGCACTGCAATTTTGGCCCGAAGAGCATCCATTTGAGTAGCGTTGGACTTGGTTCTTGTTTGCATCATTTTGTCCACCATAATTTTCAGTATTATTAAAGATGATTGGGAAGAAGGACGTTAAATAACTTTAACGTAAGTGGGTAAAAACCGTTGAATAACTTTAACGTAAGTGGGTAAAGAATTTTTTTCTTATTTCTGGGATATAACCCCTTTTTTTCTTGATGGAGTAGAGGTTAAACTTATTTTTTATTCAAACCTAATTTTTAAGAATTTTTTCTATTAAACCTATTTTAAGCCTATTTAAACCTATTTTTTAAGAATTTTTCTTTTTCATTACATATTTGCGCGATTCAGATCAGTTGAGAATAGAAAACATTAGTTCCTAGACTATCACAGACATTTCTATATTTGTGTACATAACTGATAGCATTAAACTGAAAAGCATCTGCTTTGTTATAAACAGTTATAGACCTATAAACATTGGTAGCTTTTATTTGTAAATCTAAATACTCACATGAATCTGGGTAAATTTTTCATCAACATTTGTGATTGTTTTGTTTCTTTTCTTTGTTTTAATAAAATTAGTTGCCTGGTTGTAACGTATTTATTTTAAAAAATGATTTGGCGAAAAATTCGGTGATGACAACAAACACAATTCCAAACATTTGACATTGTATGATTAATATTTCACATTAAGGTGAAGTTTTTTTAGTTTCTATACAATATATTGAAAGATCGCTGGGTTTTTTGCAAAATTTATTGCAATTTTTTTGATTAAGTTTTTGTAGAACCAGTTAGGTTGATTTAAAACTTATTTTGGGTCAGCCAAATCGAACAGGCTTTTCGAATACATTGGCCCTTTAGTAGTGGATAGATTTTAAGGAAATTTCGCAGAAAAAAAGTCAGGTAGCCAAAAACTTAATTTTTTGCTTAACTTAAGTTTAACCCTTTGGTAAGCTTAATTCAAAGCTTAACCGAACTCCTTAATGTTGGATGCAGCTGTTTAAGATTAACCCATTCCCATAATGGCCTTTTCCTTGGTTACAACTGTGAAACGATCGTTCGACCTATGTCATACATCCGTCATACCTAATTTTTTGTGAGAGTGGTGTCCAGTGAGCGAGCAAATTGAAGTGGTTAAAGCGGTACGGTGGTAATATGCAGATTTTTGTCACGGATACAGCGTATTAGGTAGGATATTTCATGTTGCAAAAATTTGAATATTGCTAGCATACAGCTTTAACCATTTTAATTTGCTTGCTTACTTGGCACTATTCGCGCACAAAAAATTATGTATGACGGAAATAAAACCTAGGTCATGTGAAGAATTTACCGCGGTAAAGTTTACCCTGGACACTTGTTATACGAAAATAACACCACCGTGAGATGAAGGTTTTACCTTTGTCGTATGAAGGTTTCACGATTGTAGTGGGGGAAAAGGCCTTCACGGGAGCAGGTTAGCTGCACTGGCGCCTTCTCTTTTTCTAAAAACAAAATCTCTAAAAATAGTGTTTTTATCAGGGTTTTCGGTGCTTTCTTAGCGGGCTGTTTTGTGAAAAAGTGAAAAAAGGGAAAAAAATCATCACTTTTGTCATGGTTATTGGAGACATAGTGTAATATAGGTTTATGGTACTTATAAACCTTTTACATAGTCCATTTGTTTACAGCGTGATAAAATGATGTCAAAATATTTTTGCATTCAACAACAAACACAATTCTTTTATAATTTCAGCCGCAAAACTTCCATTGTTTTTACTAAAGATTTTCCATGAAAACCCAAAAAAAACTCAAGTTTTTCAGCAATGTGTTAGCTACAGTACAGCTACCTGGCTTGGCAGTAGTCTTGAAAATAAAAACATATTTTGAAAGGTAAATCATGCATTAAAGCATATATCGATTTTCAGACAAAATTTGTAAAAACGAACGTGCAAAATTCATGCCAATTCTGTCAAATAAAATAAAGATTGTGTAACGAATTATGCTTAGCTTGCAATGCGTTATGTTGGCGTGCAAGGTGAGATGCTTGGTCTTGTTATTTTCTTACGGGTTTTTCCAAAGGTCAAAATTTTTTGTAAAGACGTCAAGATTTTAATGACCCTCAAAATGTCATATAGTATTCGTGATCATGTCATATATGTTTTGTTCTGTGAAAAAGGTTTTGGGGGGAGCTAGTAGAATCACTTTTAGCCAATTAGTGCTTGGGAAAAAATTAATCCCCATTGATGAACGATCTCTTTTTTTCATAAATACTAATTGGCTAAAAGTGATTGAATAACGTTATAACTCTGTAAATAATATTAACAATGAACAATTTTTGTTTAAATGGGAAGGGTTTGACTATCGTGAAATAGATTTTTTTAGTACAACGATTGCAAAGTTTACTGCAGTATTCAGTATCGATATGCCTTGATTTACAAAAAAAAACGGTTCAAAACTTTGGTGGGGTTAAATCCTCAATGTCGTTCCATTATTTAATCATGAAATGTTTCTAAATTGTCCATGCGATAAAATCAACATAATTTGTTCGGTGTACTATAAACTTGGCCGCCTACGTTGGTTCTTTGTCTGAAATTATATCATATCTGTAAAAAACGTAATTTAGATTATTTGTTACAATTTTTTAACCTTCCTTATCAGTTGGAACACACACCTTCTTCTAACTACAGAATAACTCATAATTTAATATGAATAACTCAAAATTTCATTAACAAGTGTAATTTTTGCGAAAATCCAGTTTTTAAAGAAAAAGTTTAAGAATATAAAAAACAACATTAAAGTTTGTATTTAATTGACGTATTTACTTTTTTCAAGTGACTTTTGTTTAAGATTAGTTGCAACAGATCGCTGAGCAATTACAAAAAAAAATTTTAAAAACTTGTTACAAACACAGCAAGTATATTTTTTACAAAGTGTTATTACTGAATTTCTTTTAAATTGAAATTAACTATTATTTTCGGAAACAAACAAAACAACGTTTATCAGAAATGCATTAATATTACAGTAACTTTTAAAAAATTATGTCATAGTATTTCTTTTTTGTAGAGGAAAGAACTCGCAATCAAAACTGATATCTTACTTGCATCAGTTATTCCATGGTTTTTATAGGATCCTAGACTTCGCCACCACATCTGGATCAAAATTTTAGGCGACAGAGCAAATAATTACTTGCCACGTACAAAATAGCATGTATAATAAATAACGGTAGATTATATAAGACAAAGCATTGTATTGGAAGCAAAGTTCAAATTTCAGATGAAAGATGATTTACAGTTAGACTATTAATAATAATATCGTATTCCTTATTTTTTAAAAAAATTCATTGGCCATTTTTGTTTGCGAAAGACCTACACAAAATATTGTTTTGTTTATTTAAAAAGAATACACTATTACTCACTCTTATTTGTTTTATGTAAATGTAAATGTAAATGTTTTATCGTCGTACAGGCAAGTTGCATATAAATACATATACATACTGGACACTTAGACGGGTTAAATAAGAAAAAAATGTTAGAAGAAACATAATAGATATTAAAAAAATAAAATACCCAAATCAATACAATGCAGGTTAACAATTTAAAAATGAATTACATATCGAATTAAAAAAAGAAATAGCTAAATTTAATTTTGATAAAAGCAATTTAGGATTTTTTGCGGAAACAACAGATTTATGTAAGTCATTCCACCAAGGGCAAACTCTAGAGCTAAAAAAATGTTTGCAGGTATTGATTTTAGATAATTCAATTTTTAACTTGCAACCATTGCTTTGTGTTCTCTCGTTTTTGCTGTAACAAAAAAAATCGCTAAAATTTACATCAACAAGTTTGTTTAACATCTTGTGACAAGTCAATAAATCAGTCTTAACTCTTCTCTTTTCTAAACTTTCTAAATTCAAAAATTTTAATCTTTTGTCATAATCATCATATTTCTTTGATTTACGGTTGTATAACTTTCGAGTAAACACCCTTTGTACTTTTTCAACGCATTAAATATCTTTTTTATATTGAGGCGACCATGTTGATGTTTTGTATTCTAAAATAGGTCTTATAAAACTATTATATGCCTGCATTGATATTTTAATATTTTTTGTTTTAAAAATTCTAAACAAAAAATAAAGCCTAGCTTTTGTTGATATTTTTCTGCAGTACATGGTAGGTTTTAAATCGTCAGTTATCAAAATATCTAAATCATTAACAGATTAAACACTTCCAGAGGGTTATTGTTTAAATTAAGCTCTGACTCATTATGGTTAGCACCTAAATACATTACATTACATTTGTTAAAGCAACACTTAATTGCCAACGATCGGACCAGGCTTAAAAATTTTTAAGTGCACAATCAAATTTTTTTGGTTGTTTCATTTTTGTCAGAACTGAGTATATTTTTGTATATCCGCGTACATTATAACACTAACTTTAGAACCAACATATTCAGGAAGATCATTTATATAAATTAAAAAAAGCAAGCCTTGCACTGGAACTTATAATGCGTATGTACCACATACCACATCAGTAATATACCATATAGTGAAGATAATATACCACATATACCAAATAATACATTGAACGGACAAAACTGATTGTCCGATTTTTTCAATGATAAATAATCCAGTCGATTTTAAAAATGGTGATTAAAGGCCCTTCAAAAAATAAAAATAAAAACCACCCAAAAAAAAATTAGTTTAAAAAAATTAGGAAGAAACAATTTGTTTTATCAAAGCTTATTTATAATATAAAATTTTTAAATGCAGAATATAACAAATTAAAGGGCTTCGAGCTGAAAACCACAGGTAATTTTAAGGGTTTTTGCCCTTTCTACACGCCTCATTAATTGGTCAACCTTCAGATATGACAAGAATGCCTAAGAAAATACTAGAAACGGTCTTTTGTTTGACCCTTTAATTGTTAGCTATTTCGCAAAAGACTCATTCGTGTGGACTGTGCATGATAAAAGTGAGCTTTCCTTGGAGAACCTCCATCAAAAAAAATAATGGTGAGTAATAGTATATTGTTTTTAAATGAACAAAACTATATTTTCTTTCTCAAACAAAATCGGCCGTTGAATTCCTTTAAAAAACAAAGAATGCGATATTATTATTTAGAGTCTAACTGAAACTCAACTTTCACCTGAAATTTGGGATATGCTTCCAATACCAGGCTTGTCTTATGTAATCTACCGTTATTATTACTATGCTATTTTGATTGTGGCAAGTAATTAATTGCTCTGTCGCCTAAAATTTTGGCCTAGGTGTGGTGAAGTCTAGAATCTTAAGAAAACCACAGAATTACTGATGCAAGTAAGATATCAGTTATGATTACGAGTACTTTCCTTTACAAAAAAGCAATAATATAACATAATTTTACAAAAGTTACAATAATATTATTGCATTTCTGATAAGCGTTGTTTTGTTTGTTTCCGAAAATAATAGTTAATTTCAATTAGAAAATAATTTCAGTAATAACACTCTGCAAAAAAATATACTTGCTTTGTTTGTAACAAGTTTTTTAAAATTTTTTTAAATTGCTCAGTGATCTGTTGCAACTAATATTAAACAAAAGTCACTTTAAAGAAGTAAATACGTCAATTAAATACGAACTTTAATATTTTTTTTTAATATTTTTTAAAATATTTTAGATACTGGATTTTTGCAAAATTTACACTTGTTAATGAAATTTTTGCAAAAAAATGCTTAAAAAAGTTAAATACAAATATTTGTAAGCATATAGATAAGAGTTGTAACTTGTAAGAGCAAAACAAAAATATGAGCCGTTGATACATTGTTATTAAAAATTTTTTTGCCATTTATTTCGGTTTTACTTATAAGCCAAGAAGCAATACGTTTTGGCCTCGCCGATACTTACTGATATTTACTCAAGCTACAAACCGCGGATACATTTTAAGGTATCTTTAAATTTATGAAAACGGTTATTTAATTGGGTACACAAACTTGAAAGTTAATTTGCACACAAGATAAGTTTTTATCGACAAACCAAAAATAACATTAAATTAGAAGCTTTTTCAAAAGTGTATCAAGATCCTTGTTACCACTGGGCAAAATTTTGTTTTAGGTGCGTTCTTGTTCTCACAACATATAACTTTATCTGTTCCTACTATTAGAATTGGTCTACTAGACTGGGTAGTAAGTGACCAAAAAGGACTTTAAACTCGCTGAGTTATTTTGTAATTTTAGTGTTTTGTTGTTTTGTTGTTCTGCTTGTTGTTTTTGTGTTTGGTGTTGATTGTGTTAGTGACAAGATCATGTAGGCTGTTGTTTGTATTGTTTGGGTGAAATTTTCTCATATTTTGCATATACTCAGTGTTGGGTGTTTTTGTATTTGCATTGTATTAATGTTTGTTTGTTAATGATGTTTTTTATCGCATAAGTTACATGTGGCGCATGTTAGCGTGATCCTGGGACCAGATTTAGTTTCGACGTCAGTAGCCGGTTTGTTTTTGATTCAGATTCGAGGGAGAGGCTTTGTGGAGTAGCTTCTCTTTGCATTCATAACACCTTCAGGCCTGGACATTTTCCAATAAAACCAGACAAAATCTAAGTTAAAAAACAATTGATTAGTTTTAACAAAAAAAAACTTTTAATCTACTCATCTACTTTGTTTCATTCACCTCTTTGTTCCTATTTGTTTGCACCATATGCAATTTTTTCAGTAAGATTGTCCTTAAAAGTGCGGTGTATTGTCATTCGCGGTGCGTTTGCGTTAACATGCCATAAAACTACTAAATGTTATGCAATGCCCATTTTCGCGATAACAATCTAAAAGACTGTGACGTGGAACGTGAACGTCCCTTTCTTAAGTGATTACTCAAAACTACTGGCGAGTATAAAAGACTTCCTAAATTAAATCAAAAACTAGCCCATATGATGCAGTGATAGCACACCGGACTGAAAAGAACAGGGCCCGGAATTCAAGGAAAGGAGACCGGGGTTCAAATCCCGATATACAGGTATTTTTGTCTGTCTCCAAAAAATCTTCGTCTTATCTCGCTTCCAGTTATGGTTCGCCACAAGACCGATCTCACATTGATGAAATCGATGTCTAAAAAGTGCGTTTGAAACAGTTGAATCACCATGTCTTTTGTTGGAAAATCGTGCAAAAACTATTGAACATCATACGAAACGACCAATCAACTGCGCGTGACAAATTTTCATGCAAATTAAACCACACCGCATACAAATTATTTTCACGTTAGATTCATTCATGGATCGTTTCGCCTTTGTGTCTTTGATCATTCTGTTATCGCCTTCTCTTTGTAGCAGGAAGTTCCATCGATTTACTTATGCGTGTTTATAAAAAATCCCCAATCAAAAAACACTAACATGGTTTTTTTGCCATTGATTACAATTAATAGCTGAGCTAAAAAATAGGTAGAGTTCTTCATTTTCCTGTAATATAAAATCCTTCTGATTTTTTAATACACATTTAAAATTTTTCAAACTGCAGCGCTTAATTTTTTTAGGAATATCGGTTAAAATTTTAGCTCAGTAGTTATTGTGACACCTAGGGTCATTAAACTTTGAACAATTAGTTTTTAGAAGTTATAATAATTTAAATCCTCATATTCTTTCCGTCTAAAACTGAAAAGCTACTGCTGAATATTTTTTTGTGTGTACTAAACATAACTTAATATTTCTATGACTATTATTACAAGTTTTGGGTTCTTTATGTATTCTGTATGTTTTTCTTTTTTTTTACCTTTTTGTTGTCTACGTAAGTGAATATGAATACCCATGTTTTTTCATGTGTGATTTATGAGTACAGCAATAAACATATTTAATTACAAATACAAATATGGTGATTGATTATAAAAAAATACTACATAAAAAATTTCACATAAAAAACACAATACTTAAAGTTTTTGTTTTCCGTGAAAAAACCCAAAATTTTGGTGTTGAACTGAATTTGAACCTTTTACAATTTTTCAAGGTATAAAGCGTATCTGAAAAGCGGGAAGAGAAAGTGCCAAAATAGCTAAATCTGAAACAGCCGTGTCCGACGTCGTGGCAATGGGTTAAGTTTTGTAAAAGGTTCTATTAAGCCAACAATTAAGATTCAGGCCATCTAAATTTCTATTTGCAAAATTTCCTTACAATTAATCAACTAATTCATGTGGGAAACTTGTTTTTTAGGCTGCGAAGTTGAGTTTAAAATTAACCTAAATTGTTACAGTAATGATTCTGAGAAACACGTGCAGATCCAAAAACAGTTGCAATAATTTTTGCAAAAACCCCAACAATCTTGCAAAATTTCCAATAAAAACTAACAAACTTCATCTTGGTTTAAAATATTAATCATTCAATGTCAGTTTTTTTAGAATAGTGTTTTTTATCATCAGCGGATTTTTCGCTAAATCATAAATAAGTTCTTAAAAATCAGCAATTAATTTTGTATTTATGTGACATTGTCTTTGATTTGGGTGTATTTGCTGGGGTCAATCAAAATAAAATAATTCTCCGCGCAAAAGTTTAAATCATAACAACATGAAATCGATATAATAAAAATAACAAAACTTTAATACCCAAATAATAATCTGTGTTAATGTTTTCAAAGAGAAAACAATATAAAAGATTAACATGGTTTTATATCGGCTAAATTAGTAAGTATATGATATACGCCAATCGATTTCTGTCTCGTTTAAAGTTGGGGCGCAGTGGAAGAACGCGCGTCTTCCATGCTAAAAGTCTCCAGATCGAGCACCGACTGAGAGAAAATATTGTAATAATATTGATGTTTGTTAATATCTTTACATGTGGTATTTGGTTACACAGTTAGTCCCAAATAACATGGGCCTTGCGTATCCTGCTTTATGCGAAATAAAATACACTTTAAAGCCCGATTCGCACTTCAGGTTTAAGGTTTACGATTTAAGGTTTATGATTTAAGATTTATGGTTTACGGTTTAAGGTTTAAGGCTCTCGATTCACAATCCTTCATTGTAGATTTAAGGTTTTCAGTTTGCGAACGCTTTTTTATGTTTCAAAATGTTTGGATTAGGATTGTTTGATGACGATTTTGAGGATTTAGTTGTTCTTGCTATTATATACCGACGCAGAAAAAAGAAACTCCGGTCTCATAGGCGATGGTGGGTGCGTCCGATCAATAAAAAACGTTTTAAGCTAGGTGAATTTCATAATCTTGTCCGAGAAATGAAACTTGGAGATTTAGACTATTTTTACAAGTATTCCCGTACTCCCGATCGATTTGATCATCTCCTCAGTTTACTCGGCGATCAGTTGCAGAAAATCTTCGGCGAGAAAGCGTTTCGCCATCTCAACGTCTTGCAGTTGTGTTACGATATTTAGCTACAGGAGACTCACAACAAACCATTGCTATGAACTACCATTTGGGGATCTCAACGGGTTCGTGAAACTTTATAAAAAATTGCAACAATTTTTATACATCATCTGTTGCAATATATTTGAATTTTATTCTGAGATTTTTATTGAAAGTGCGCACAAATAAATACCAGGTCATAAATGAGACAGGGTTACTATCGTTGGGTGGGTCCCAACTTCTAGCTTTAAAATTTTAATGTGTACTTCCAAAAAAACCAGAGTTAAGATGATCAGGTTTTTTTTATTTTTTAATTTTATTTTTATTTTTTAGCTTTTTGGCTATTTTATAAACATAAAAATCCCCCTCTGCCTCCAAAGAATTTTTAAGACTAATAGTTTTTTTTTTGATAATAAAATATAATATAACTATTATGAAACTTGAATTGATGTTTTTAAAATTCTTATTTTGGACCCTAAAATCGACCTAAACCTCTCATAGAATCGCTGGTCTAAATTGAAATTGACTAAAAATCTAGAAGAATTTTAGAGCTAGAGAAAAATTCCGGAATTTTTAAATCTATATCTATCGAAAAGTTTGACCGCAATATTTAAAAGAAAAACTTTTTCGAAATATTTCTCACAAAATTTATAACCATGTCAAGTTAAAAAAAAACTCCGAAAATGTTATAAAACATAATATGTATTACAAAATTTCAAAAGTCGCAAAATCGGATGTTGGTGTCAGCTTTATCAAATTTTGGTTGCAATAACAAAACATTTTAAAATGTGTATTAAAGCAAATCTGACGTTATGAACTTTACACGAAACCGTTTTAATATAGTTTGCAACATTGTCAATGAAACTTTACCAATAATATGGAATACGCTTTATCCAAAATTTTTAACGCCGCCCAAAACAACCGCTGAGTGGGAACGCGTTGCTCAGGATTTTTACGAAAAATGGCAGCTACCACATTGTCTTGGAGCTTTAGATGGAAAACATGTAAATATTCAAAAACCGCTCAACCAGGGATCCCAATTTTTTAATTACAAAGGTTACCATTCAATTGTTCTGTTAGCAGTAGCTGATGCTAATTATCGGTAAAAATATTCAAGAAAAGTTATCTGAATCAGTACAATTTTAAAATATTTTCTAAATCTAACACAAAATTTTAAATTTTAATTTCATATTTTAAAGTGGTTTTACAGCCTCCAATTTTTATATTTTAAATTTTTATTAAAAATGTACAGCACAATTTAAATTTTTTTTTAATTTTACACCAAATTTTACCAAATTAGTTATTTTGATGCTAATTTTTAAGTGAATTTACGATCTCCGATTTTAAAATTTTAATGTCTTATTTAACGCATTTATGTTGATTTATTTGAGCTGATTTTGTATTTCTCCAACTTATTTATTTTTACCGCAGATTTTTATCTGTTGACATCGGCGCTCAAGGTAGTAAGAGTGATGCAGGGATTTTCACTACCTCAAATTTTGCACAGAAGCTTGAAACAAATCAAATAAGTATGTCTGAAGCCAGTAACCTACCCGGTTCAAATATCGAGATGCCCTACTTTTTTGTTGGGGATGAGGCGTTTCCCCTAAAGGTGCAGTAAGTTGTTTGGATTCTAAAAATTTTTTTTAATAAAACAAAAGAAAAAATAGTGAAACAATCAAAAGGAGCAAAATAGTTTAAAGGGGGTAACGTGTAAGGTTTATTTAAAACATTGAAAGCCTTGCTACATATTTTATTCATATTTTTGGTTTTAGTAATTTTTGGTTTTATAGAAAAAAGTATGTTTTGAGATAACCTATTCACACCTTACTTCACTTTAAAGCCCTATTTAATGCGACCATTTCCTGGTAAACAATTAAATAGCCACGCTGGAAAAATCTATAACTACGGGCTTTCCAGAGGTCGTCGAGTAGTGGAAAACGCATTTGGAATTCTTGCAACAAAATTCCGAATTTTTCGTCGTGCCATTGTTCTTCAAGACGCTCAAAAAGCTGAAAATATCGTGAAAGCGACCGTCTGTCTTCATAACTATTTGCTAATTCTTGACGGAGCTAAGTATGTAGATCCCACTTTAATCGATCATGAAGACCGTTTGGGAAACATCGAAAAGGGTTATTGGCACAAAGAAACGGCCAAGGACACTGGCCTCATTAATGTCGGTCAGTTGGCTGGTTCGAGATTTTCAGAAGTTGCAGGCGAATGTCGCAATAAACTAGCAAAATACTTTGAAACGCCTGAAGGAAAAGTGTTTTGGCAAGTTGATGTTGTTAATAAAGGAAAAGACTGACTCATTAACAAAAAAACTGACAATATAATTAAAACTATGATATTTTTTAATAACCCTTATTATTATAGTTATAATAAATGTGTTGTAAAAATTTAATTGTTTTCAACAAAAATTTATTTTTATGACACAAATAAATTTCATAATAATGTGCAAAAAATTAAAATATATCAAATATTTTTAATCAATTAGTAAACTGATAAACGTCATTATATAAATTCGGAAATTCAACTTCTAAGAGAACTTGTTGTATTCTAGCTTTTGCTAGGGCTTTTTGTTCAGCTGTGAATAGTTTAAGAGTTTCTCCCAAAGAAATTCCATATAACCGGTCTTCATCTTGAAGGTTGGTTTCCATTTTCAACATTCGGTTTTCTAACGCATTTAACAGTTTTTTTTTAAATGGGTCTGGCTCCTGGGAACGTTTCTGTCTCTGAAAAGGAAAATTATTATGCCTAAGCCTAAGCCTATAGTTTAAGCAATGTTCTTTGAAAAAACAATTACAACCTTTTTTAATTCATTTTTTTAAAACTTTTGAATCGGATTCAGATTTAGTTTTATTTCCTTTATAAGGCCTTTTTGCCGTTAGTGACAACAATATGCGGTGGCCGAGTGTTTATTACATTTGTTTATATCTGGTTTGAAATCCCACTGAGCACAAATTTTATTTTACTTTTTATTTTTGAATTGATTATTTTATCGCTTTTAAAATTAAATACATTTTTCTAAAACATTATAGAGATGTATGATTTAGTTCAACAAATTTTAAAAAATACAAAAAACTATATGTTTTCTTTGTTTTTTTTGTTAAATATTGTTGTAGGCTATTTCTAAGTCCAAAACCCAACCAAACCTCCTAAGTTATAGCATTATGTTTAGAATTTAGTTCGATATGTTTAGAATTTTGTCCGATCTGAATTTGATGTTTAAGAATTTAAATAAAATGTGTTTTTTTTTTGTTTCAAAAATCTAAAAATTGAAATTATTTTTCTTGATAGTAGTTCAAATTTTAGAAGCATTAAAAACATAAAAGTCGTTCTAGAGTTTCATTAAGATTCAAACATCTGAATAGGTGAAAAAAATATGAACGCCAGATAAAAAAAAATTTCAAATTTATTTTTATGTCCAAAGTTATAGGTTTTACCTTAATTCTGGCGGGTGGAATACCAGAAACGCTTGGAACCGGAGTTGTCTGCAAACTTTCTTGGCTGTCCGTTGTTAAAATTTCACGGCTTTCATTCAGGTAGCAGTAATCATCGTCCATTTCTTCTTCGCCAGTTGTCTCTTGAGTTTGTTCAAAATCCGGCCTCTCATTTTGACTGACACGTGTTGATTTTGCTGGAGAAACTGTTTGCTCTCTTCTGAAATAAGAAATGTAATTTAGTTTTGAGTAAAAAATAATGCGCATAAGTTGTTTTCATTGTAAATTCACCCACCAACCTAGAGCCTACACATTGGTAACAAATGATAAATTGACATTCAAAGCTATTTTTTCTAAGATCAAATCAGTATAACAGACCTGTGGACTGCCCCCCCAGGGGGTTAAAACGGGGGGGGGCAATTCCAAAATGGGGGGGCACGGGGGGCAACTTTTTGAAACGAAGGGGGGCAATAAAACGGGGGGAGGCAAGCAGGGGGAAAAGAAATAAAGAGAAAAAAAAGAGAAAAAAAGAGAAAAAAAAAGGAAAATGGAAAAAAGGGACAAAAAAAAGCAAAAATAAGGTAAAAATAGGTCTAAAATGGCTTAAAATACATTGAAATATTCTAAAAACTGCAAAAAATTCGCGATGATGGCGTCATCATAGGTCAAAAATGGCGTCATAATTTTAGGGTACTTTTTCATTTTTTGGCGGGGTGGGGGCAATAAAACGGGGGAGGGGCAAATCCTCCAATAAAACGGGGGGGGCATTTCCAGACCGTGCAGAGGTCTGCAGATTTGGTTTTTCTATGTTTTCTTAAAAGCAAGACTTACCGCAGAGACGTATCTATTGTGCTAGTTTGGTTACTATACCGTGACTGTTTAATACTTATCTATAAAAAAGATTAAACACATAAAAAATAGCTCTGTAGAAAATTGTAGGTGCAAAAAAACTATGATGGTTCACATTTTCAAAAATCCATACGTTTTTGGCCGCGCTGAAACTGTTATTTTTTCAAACCACAAACTACTGGTACATCTTAGCAACTCTTTTGATTTATCAAAAAAGTTATTTAATTAGGTGCACACACTTAAAAGTGAATTTACATACGCCTTTTTTATTTGACCTTGCCAAAATAATGCCAATTTTGATGGTTTTTTTACAGTCTGAAGGACTTGTAGTGATGAAATAGATGGGAAATATATAGCAATTATTTTATAGCAATACTGAGTATTAAAATATTGATTAATACATAAATGTTCAATTGTGTTAAAGGTGTCACGGTTCAGGTGTTTTACCAAATAACGGTTTCTTACGTTTTTTTTTGGCAATTACGCTTAATACTGACGCCTCTTTCTTTTCTATTTTTATAAAAATGGCAGATTACAATTATTAAAAAAGCCTTGTATTGGTAACATTAGACGAGCATTGTATTAGTAACATTAGATGAGCATTATATTGGAACAAATCCTAAATTTCAGGTAAAGTATGAGTTTCAGTTATAATAATAATATCATAGTCTTTTTTCAAATTATAAAGTAATTAATTTTGTTTGCGAAAGAGCGAACATTAAATTGTTTCTTTTAGTTTTATTTTTTACCACCTTTTTCCCATCTTTTTTAAAAATTGACCAGATTATTTGCTCATAAAAAAAGTTGGACAGACATTAGAATACTTTCCTTTCGGTGCATTATTTGGTATGTAGTACTTTATGTACACTTTTAGCATGTGGTAGACATTATTAGTACTAGTGCAAATTGTGCAGATTATTGTGTAATAAATCTTTTTCGCGGTTTACAAAACTTTATTGAATCTGTCAATAAATCGTGTTTTTTTTTCAACAATGTCTTCACTGTTTTTTCACATTATAAAAGTAGGCAATTTGTAAATCTAAATAGGTTTTCTAAAACAAACTAAAATTTTGTAATATGCGTTTCAAATTATAATTATATCTTATACTTTATAAGCATATAAAGTATAAGGTCTAAAAACAGGGTACAAAGCATTGCAACAGTTAGTTTTTACCTTTAAAATGCAAAAAATATTAAATTACTGTAATTCAACTTAAATTAAACTAAAATCGCGAAAAAAAATCGTAAGGGACCAACCACTGGCAAAACAAAATTTAACTGACGCAGAAATAAAATATAGTCACCAAACTTATTATTAATTGATCCTGGATGAATAAAAAAAACTGAAATATTTTTTATATAGACTAGTTTGGAATAAGGGTTTTTTAGTGTTAGGAAGAGGGTAAATAACTAGTAGCGCAAAATCATATGTAGAGGAAAAATTGAGAAACAGCGAGCGATTAGTGCATTTTACAGTTTAAAATATTTCAAATATTTATTGGTTTAAAATCTCCATCGCTTCTTTTCAAAATTTCTTAAATACTTTTTAAATATTGCAAAAGCAAAAGCAGTTTTTGGGGATTTTTAGTTTTTTGCTGCTTCGTAGGTATGGCGCTGCTGGCGCGCTTGTTTTCCAGTTTTTTAATGTTTCAACTACAAAAAATGCTTAATATAAAAGTTTGGAATGGACTTTTTAAAATTAATTTTTAAGTTTTGAATAGTTTTACAAGAAAAACATTAAAAAACTATGTAGGGTTAAAGTTTGTTTAAAAGCACAAATTTCATCTTTATTTTTACTAATTCGAAATCACTGTTCAGGATAATACTATTTTAGTGGTGATTTTAAACTATTGTGACGTTTGATTAAAAAACAAAAATTTGTTTAGCACAAACTGATATATTACAGCACTTCAACGTAGTGAAACATATCATCGTGTAGCAATTTTTATGAAGTATAGGTTTAAACTTAAGAAACTAAGAAACCTAAGATTTTTTCAAATTTTATTTTTTTCTTTTTGTACCCTCTCTCGTACAGTAAAAGACGCTTATTCCGAACTAGTCTATAAAATAATCTATAAAAGTGTATTTTATTTCACATAAAGCAGGATACGCAAGGCCCATGTTATTTGGGACTAACTGCACCCACCATAGCCTATGAGACCGGAGTTTCTTTTTTCTGCGTCGGTATATAATAGCAAGAACAACTAAATCCTCAAAATCGTCATCAAACAATCCTAATCCAAACATTTTGAAACATAAAAAAGCGTTCGCAAACTGAAAACCTTAAATCTACAATGAAGGATTGTGAATCGAGAGCCTTAAACCTTAAACCGTAAACCATAAATCTTAAATCATAAACCTTAAATCGTAAACCTTAAACCTGAAGTGCGAATCGGGCTTTAAAGTGTATTTTATTTCGCATAAAGCAAGATACGCAAGGCCCATGTTATTTGGGACTAACTGTGTAACCAAATACCACATGTAAAAATATTAACAAACATCAATATTATTACAATATTTTCTCTCAGTCGGTGCTCGATCTGGAGACTTTTAGCATGGAAGACGCGCGTTCTTCCACTGCGCCTCAACTTTAAACGAGACAGAAATCGATTGGCGTATATCATATACTTACTAATTTAGCCGATCTAAAACCATGTTAATCTTTTAAATTGTTTTCTCTTTGAAAACATTACCACAGATTATTATTTGGGTATTAAAGTTTTGTTATTTTTATTATATCGATTTCATGTTGTTATGATTTAAACTTTTGCGCGGAGAATTATTTTATTTTGATTGACCCCAGCAAATACACCCAAATCAAAGACAATGTCACATAAAATACAAAATTAATTGCTGATTTTTAAGAACTTATTTTAAAAAAATGATTTAGCGAAAAATCCGCTGATGATAAAAAACACTATTCTAAAAAACTGACATTGAATGATTAATATTTTAAATCAAGATGAAGTTTGTTAGTTTTTATTGGAAATTTTGCAAGATTGTTGGGGTTTTTGCAAAAATTATTGCAACTGTTTTTGGACCTGCACGTGTTTCTCAGAATCATTACTGTAACAATTTAGGTTAATTTTAAACTCAACTTCGTCAGCCTAAAAAACAGGTTTCCCACATGAATTAGTTGATTAATTGTAAGGAAATTTTGCAAAAAAGAAATTTAGATGGCCTGAATCTTAATTGTTGGCTTAATAGAACCTTTTACAAAACTTAACCCATTGCCACGACGTCGGACACAGCTGTTTCAGATTTAGCTATTTTGGCACTTTCTCTTCCCGCTTTTCAGATACGCTTTATACCTTGAAAAATTTTAAAAGGTTCAAATTCAGTTAAACACCAAAATTTTGGGTTTTTTCGCGGAAAACAAAAACTTTAAGTATTGTGTTTTTTATGTGAAATTTTTTATGTAGTATTTTTTTATAATCAATCGCCATATTTGTATTTGTAATTAAATATGTTTATTGCTGTACTCATAAATCACACATGAAAAAACATGAGTATTCATATTCACTTACGTAGACAACAAAAAGGTAAAAAAAAAGAAAAACATACAGAATACATAAAGAACCCAAAACTTGTAATAATTGTCATAGAAATATTAAGTTACGTTTAGTACACACAAAAAAATATTCAGCAGTAGCTTTTCAGTTTTAGACGGAAAGAATATGAGGATTTAAATTATTATAACTTCTAAAAACTAATTGTTCCAAGGCTTAATGACCCTAGGTGTCACCATAACTACTGAGCTAAAATTTTAACCGATATTCCTAAAAAAATTAAGCGCTGCAGTTTGAAAAATTTTAAATGTGTATTAAAAAATCAGAAGGATTTTATATTACAGGAAAATGAAGAACTCTACCTATTTTTTAGCTCAGCTATTAATTGTAATCAATGGCAAAAAACCATGTTAGTGTTTTTTTATTGGGGATTTTTTATAAACACCGCATAAGTAAATCGATGGAACTTCCTGCTACAAAGAGAAGGCGATAACAGAATGATCAAAGACACAAAGGCGAAATGATCCATGAATGAATCTAACGTGAAAATAATTTGCATGCGGTGTGGTTTAATTTGCATGAAAATTTGTCACGCGCAGTTGATTGGTCGTTTCGTATGATGTTCAATAGTTTTTGCACGATTTTCCAACAAAAGACATTATGGTGATTCAACTGTTTCAAACGCACTTTTTAGACATTGATCTCACCAATGTGAGATTGGTCTTGTGACGAACCATAACTGGAAGCGAGATAAGACGAAGATTTTTTGGAGACAGACAAAAATACCTGTATATCGGGATTTGAACCCTGGTCTCCTTTCCTTGAATTCCAGGCCCTGTTCTTTTCAGTCCGGTGTGCTATCACTGCATCATATGGGCTAGTTTTTGATTTAATTTAGGAAGTCTTTTATACTCGCCAGTAGTTTTGAGTAATCACTTAAGAAAGGGACGTTCCACGTCACAGTCTTTTAGATTGTTATCGCGAAAATGGGCATTGCATAACATTTAGTAGTTTAATGGCATGTTAACACAAACGCACCGCGAATGACAATACACCGCACTTTTAAGGACAATCTTACTGAAAAAAATTGCATATGGTGCAAACAAATAGGAACAAAGAGGTGAATGAAACAAACTGGATTAGTAGATTAAAAGTTTTTTTTGTCTAAACTGATCAATTGTTTTTTCACGTAGATTTTGTCAGATTTTATTGGAAAATGTCCAGGCCTGAAGGTGTTATGAATGCAAAGAGAAGCTACTCTACAAAACCTCTCACTCGAATCTGAATCAAAAACAAACCGGCTACTGACGTCGAAACTAAATCTGTTCCCAGGATCACGCTGACATGCGCCACATGTAACTTATGCGATAAAAAACATCACTAACAAACAAACATTAATACAATGCAAAAACAAAAACACCCAACACTGAGTATATGCAAAATATGAGAAAATTTCACCCAAACAATACAAACAACAGCCTACATGATCTTGTCACTAACACAATCAACACCAAACACAAAAACAACAAGCAGAACAACAAAACAACAAAACACTAAAATTACAAAATAACTCAGCGAGTTTAAAGTCCTTTTTGGTCACTTACTACCCAGTCTATTAGACGAATTCTAATAGTAGGAACAGATAAAGTTATATGTTGTGAAAATAAGAACGCACCTAAAACAAAGTTTTGCCCGATGGTAACAAGGATCTTGATACACTTTTGAAAAAGCTTCTAATTTTATGTTATTTTTGGTGGGTCGATAAAAACTTATCTTGTATGCAAATTAACTTTCAAGTTTGTGTACCCAATTAAATAACCGTTTTCATAAATTTAAAAATACCCTAAAATGTATCCGCGGTTTGTAGCTTGAGTAAATATCAGTAAGTATCAGTGGGGCCAAAACGTATTGTTTCTTGGCTTATAAGTAAAAGCGAAATAAATGGCAAAAAATTTTTTAATAACAATGTATCAACGGCTCATAGTTTTGTTTTGCTCTTACAAGTTACAACTCTTATCTATATGCTTACAAATATTTGTATTTAACTTTTTTAAGCATTTTTTTGCAAAAATTTCATTAACAAGTGTAAATTTTGCGAAAATCCAGTATCTAAAATATTTTAAAAAATATTAAAAAAAAACATTAAAGTTCGTATTTAATTGCCGTATTTATTTCTTCAAAGTGACTTTTGTTTAATATTATTATATATTTTTGATATTAGTTGCAACAGATCACTGAGCAATTACAAAAAATTTTAAAAAACTTGTTACAAACAAAGCAAGTATATTTTTTGCAGAGTGTTATTACTGAAATTATTTTCTAATTGAAATTAACTATTATTTTCGGAAACAAACAAAACAACGCTTATCAGAAATGCAATAATATTATTGTAACTTTTGTAAAATTATGTTATATTATTGCTTTTTTGTAAAGGAAAGTACTCGTAATCATAACTGATATCTTACTTGCATCAGTAATTCTATGGTTTTTTTAAGATTCTAGACTTCACCACACCTAGGCCAAAATTTTAGGCGACAGAGCAATTAATTACTTGCCACAATCAAAATAGCATAGTAATAATAACGGTAGATTACATAAGACAAGCCTGGTATTGGAAGCATATCCCAAATTTCAGGTGAAAGATGAGTTTCAGTTAGACTCTAAATAATAATATCGCATTCTTTGTTTTTTAAAGGAATTCATCGGCCGATTTTGTTTGAGAAAGAAAATATAGTTTTGTTCATTTAAAAACAATATACTATTACTCGCCATTATTTTTTTTTTTTTGATGGAGGTTCTCTAAGGAAAGCTCACTTTTATCATGCACAGTCCACACGAATGAGTCTTTTGCGAAATAGCTAACAATTAAAGGGTCAAACAAAAGACCGTTTCTAGTATTTTCTTAGGCATTTTTGTCATATCTGAAGGTGGACCAATTAATGAGGC
>JASAMX010026332.1:0-14378 GCA_030248175.1 Microlaimidae sp. YZB2_3
GGGGTCAGGCCGGATCGCTCTCGAGCTTTGGGGAAAGGGGGGGCCAAGATCTTTTCTAGGGGGTTGAAAATTTTGGCTCTAGGGGGGGTGGACCCCTCTGTCCCCCCAAAACCATTAGGGAGCCCCCCTCCCCCGTAAACTAAGGGGGGTCTGAGGTGCACCAGCCCCCCAGAAAATTTTTTTTAAAATATATCAAAATCTAGTATTAGAAACCTTTTTAAAAATTTTAAATGCAATAATTAAACCGTGAGGAATTAACCCTAAAGGGCTGGAACCCTCCAGCAGGGTTAAGTAAGATAAGAGCATACATGGGCACGGGGGGTTAGTTAAGCCCCCCCCCAAATTCTGAGTAAAGGGGGTTTAACCCTCCCCCACACTCAGAAGTGGGGGAGATGAATAAAGGTTAACCCCCCCAATTTTGGAAAACGAAGAAAAACGCTCTTAAAATGGCTTCTTTCTAACTGCCTCCAATCCAAACTTAAGTTTTGAGGTCAAAATGAATGTTTTAAACAATAAAAAGCTCAAAAATCCATTAAAAAGGGCTTTTTGACCTAAAATTAGCTTTTTTTTACCTGGTTTTTCTTTAAAATTGAAAACAATATCGATATGTCTCGGAATTTTCTCAACCCCCTTATTTAGGTTTAACCTAACCCCCCCCCACTCCGGACGAACTTGCCCACTATGGCTTGACTCACCTAACCCTGCTTAGGGTTCCAGCCCAGACCGTTTCAGGGTTAATTCCTTAATTATTAATTATTGCATTTAAAATTTTAAAAAAGGTTTCTAATACTAGATTTTATATAATTTTCAAAAAAAACCTCCGGGGTGGGCCACCTCAGACCCCCCTTAATTTACGGAGGGGCCCGAAAAGTTTTTGGGCATAATTGAGTGAGTAAAAATTTTGGACCCCCCTAGAAGAATCTTGGCCCCCCCCTTTCCCCCAAAGTTGAGAGCTGATTCGGCCTGACCTAGTGCAATTTTTGCACCAATTCGGAGATATTTTTTTTATTTACTGTCAAAAACGCGGTTTTTTAGTTAAAAACAGTGTTTAAATACACTTTTAGACCTAAAAATAGGCTATTTTAGACATAAAATTCAATATTAGACCTAAAAAAACACTTAAATTATTGAGTTAAAAAAAGTTTTGTGAAAAAAAATTGCGCCCCCCTAATTCCAAATTCTCCACCCGGGTTCGACCCCCCACAAAAAGCCGGGCAGGGGGAGCTCGGCACCCTGGGACCCTGCAAAATTTCGGCCTTTCAGGGGGCGCAGCTGCAATGAAGAACAACATATGAAACGACCAGCCAACCTTTATAAGGGTATTCAAAATATGCCTCCCTACACAGTGGCGTTCCCACGGGGGGGGGCGCGGCGCCCCCTCCTCGGAATCCGGTGAAGCCGGATCGTAAAGGGGAACTCTGCGTTAAGAATTTGTAGTCGTTTTCTTAATATTAATACAGAAAACTTCCTATGCATTTCAAAAGGATAATTAGGTCAAAAAACCAAATTTTTTTGTTCGGCGGGGTAGTTTAATGAGGCAAATTGGAATTACCTGCGTAGTTATCTTGGTTTTTTTCCGATTTCAAATCGATTTTTCCTGCTCAATAGTTAACATAATATGTAAAATAAAACTACTATAAACACTATTTAATCTTTTATTAACGTTTTAAACACATGTTTTAAATGTAGGGATAAAAAAAAACCTAAATTTTGTAGTTAATTATCTATTAGTGTACTTCTTAGCCGTAAATTAAAAAAATCTCCTCCGGGGGGGCATTCATTCTGCCCCCTATGGCCATTATATATCAAAAATGGCGTCATATTTTTTTTAGGTACTTTTTCATTGTCTCGGCGGGGGGAATCCTCCAATTTTCGGGAATTTTCCCAGTGCACAGGTCTCGGGGTACATACTTACAGGCGTCAAACGGAAGCGGAGCCCCATTGTGTTTTCCTAGGGCGCCGTAAAAACTCGAGACCAGGCTCGGGTGGACCCCGACACCACGCCCCACATTTAATCTAAATATCCGAATAATAAGAATTGTACCTATATGGTTCCCGCGGGTGTCGAAGACTTTCCGGTTAAACCCACAGGAACAAAAGAAGAACCTAACTTAAAATGATTTTTCATTTTTTCTAAATTAGAGTAGTGGGATGTGATCATAGGCTAGAAAAGGGGGCAGTGGGGTCCACCTCGCAGCCTTCTGGGCTCCTGAGACGAAAATCCACAGGCCCCCCCCCCAAATTTCCGAATTTCTTACCCCTGCACCCCCTCGGAGACTTCGAAATCTGACCCCCCCCCCCCTCTCGGAAAACTTTAGGTACCAAAAATACCCTAAATTTTCTTCCAAAAAACGCGAAATTTTCATCACATCTTCATGCTTTTACACCCTTTTTATAGATAAACACGGCTTTTTATTTCAATAAAATGTAGTATTATCCTATAAAAAGAACAATTATTAAAGTTATTACGGTTCTCAATTTGCTTTGCTTCGGACACCGGACCCCACCTGACCTCTTTTAGATTTTCAAAAATTTCGCACCCCGGGTTGACTCCCCTCGCAAGCTCTAGGGGGTCTCGGACCCATTCTCCCAGGACCCCTCTCCTAGAATTCAAAATTCGATTTACCCCGGGTAACCACCCCACGCCGTGCCTACTATGATGCTGATCAGGATTTTACAAACAAAAGAAATCAGCGAGGCTGATTGATTTCTATTTAAAAAAATGTTACAGATAAACATAAACAAAAAACACCAAAACAAAACACCGCTCAAAATTATTTTTATTACATAAATATAAATCTGAAAGTCTCTGCCAAAGGATAACGTCACGTTTTTTTGCCGAATAAAAATTACAAATAACACATTTTATCTTTATCAAGTTGATAGCTATGGGGCATTGGGGGGATTTTAATCCCCTCAAATTCTGGAAGGCAAAAATTTTTGTAAGGGTCCCCCTTTGGTTTTTTTTTAAATTAGAAAAAAAATTCTTTCCTATTCACTCTGCAATGAAAATTAAAGCTATCGGAGTACATAAATAAAGTAATTTTAAGATCATGAAACTTGTATTTAATAAATAAAATCATTCATCATTCAAAAAATTGGTGCAGTGAGTTCAAAAACATTTTTATTTTTATTTTGTTTAAAAAGTATTGGCATAAATAATATTTACTATAAAAACTCAAACTAAATTTAAAGAAAAATTTTTTTCATTTAAAAAAACGTTTGTTTTTTTTTCTTAAATTAAAATGGTAATAATAACTTAAAACTATTTAATTACAACTTAATTGCTGTATCTCTAAAAAAATAGGAATTCTGTACTTAAATTTAAGTTTCCTAGTGCCTATTAAAGAAATTTCAAATTAAATAGTTTTAAGTTATTATTACCATTTTAATTTAAGAAAAAAAAACAAACGTTTTTTTAAATGAAAAAAATTTTTCTTTAAATTTAGTTTGAGTTTTTATAGTAAATGCTGTTATGCAAATACTTTTAAACAAAATAAAAATAAAAATGTTTTTGAACTCACTGCACCAATTTTTTGAATGATGAATGATTTTATTTTTGTAAATACGAGGTTTCATGATCTTAAAATTACTCTTATTTATGTACTTTAGATAGCTTTAACACATTGCAGAGTGAATAGGAAAGAATTTTTTTTCTAATTTAAAAAAAAACCAAAGGGGGACCCTTACAAAATTTTTGCCTTCCAGAATTTGAGGGGGATTAAAATCCCCCCAATCCATCCCCATAACTATGGACTTGATAAAAATAGATGTGTTATTTGTTAACATTTTATTCGGCAAAAAAACGTGACGTTATCCACTTGGCACCCCAAAACACCGGAGACTTTCAGATTTATATTTATGTAATAAAATAATTTTAGACAGTGTTTTGTTAGTGTTAACCGGCATTTGTTTTGTTTATGTTTATCTGTAACATTTTTTTAAATAGAAATCAATCAGCCTCCGCTGATTTCTGTTTGTAAAATCCTGATCAGCATCATAGGTGAGCACGGTCGGGGAAGCTAGGGGGGGTGGTTACCCGGGGTAAATCGAATTTTGAATTCTAGGAGGGGGGTCCTAGGGGGGTCCGGACCCCCCTAGCTTTTTAGGGGGGGTCGACCCGGGGTGCGAAATTTTGAAATCTAGAGGGGGGTCAGGTGGGGTCCGGTGTCCAAAGCAAAGCAGTTTTAAACCATAATAACTTTAATAATTGTTCTTTTTATAGGATAATACTACATTTTATTGAATAAAAAGCGATATTCTGGGATAAAAAGGGTGTAAAAGCATGAATATGTGATGAAAATTCACGTTTTTGGAAGAAAATTTAGTATAAAAAAAGTACCTAAAATTTTCCCGAGGGGGGTCAGATTTCAAAATCTAGAGGGAGGTCATGGGTAAAAAATTCGGAAATTTTGGGGGAGGGGGGGCCCCCCTGGATTTTCGTCTAGGGGGGCCCAAAGGCTGGGGGGTGGACCCCACCCTGCCCCCCCCTTTCTCACCTATGATCAGCATCCACTCCACTCTAATTTAAGAATGGGAGAAAAATACATTTTAAGTTAGGCTTCTTCTTTTTTGTTACTGTGGGTTTAACCGGGAAAGTACTTACGACACCCGCGGGAAGCCATATAGGTACAATTCTTTATTATTCGGATATTTAGATTAAATGGGGCTGGCGTGGTGTCCGGTCCACCGACTTAGTCTCGACTTTTTACGGCGCCCTAGGAAAAATCCAATGGGGCTCCCTCTTCCCAAATTTTTAATTTTTGACGCCTGACCACCACCCCCCTCCTTAAGTATGTACCCAGACCTGTGCACGGTCTGGGAATGCCCCTCCCCTTTTTATTGGAGGATTCCCCCCCCGCCCAACAATGAAAAAGTACCTAAAAAAATATGACGCCATTTTTGACCTATAATGACGCCATCAGGGGGCAGAATGAATGCCCCCCGGAGGAGAAAATTTTTAATTTACGGCGCTAAATTACACTAATTTCAGATGATAATTAATACAAAATTTAAGGGTTTTTTTATCCCTATACATTTAAAACATGTGTTTAAAACGTTAATAAAAGATTAATAGTGTTTATAGTAGTTTTATTTTACATGTATGCCTTAACTATTGAGCAGAAAAATCGATTTGAAATCGAAAAACCAAGATAACTACGCAGGTAATTAAAATTTGTCAATTTAAACTACCCGCGAAGCGGGAAAAATTTGGTTTTTTGACTATTAATATGCTTTTGAAATGCATCAGGAAAGTTTCTGTATTAATATTTAAGAAAACAAATTTTCTCTCCCAAAATTCAAAAAAAAACGTAAAGTTCCCCTTTACGAAAAAATCCGGCTTCACCGGATTTCGAGGGGGGGGGGGCGCCGCACCCCCCCCCCCCTGGGAACGCCACTGTGTAGGGAGGGCATATTTTGAATACCTTATAAAGGTTGGCTGGTCGGGGGGTTTTGGCGGTGTCGGAGCCCCCCATATGTGTTTTTGGTCAGGTCCGCTAGGGGGGTCCACCCCCGGGTGGAAGGCCAAAATTTTTAGGGGGTCCAGGGGGGTCCGGACTCCCCTGGCTTTTTATGGGGGTCGAACCCGGGTGCGAGATTTCAAAATTAGGGGGGTCAGGGGGGTCCAATTTTTTAGCAAAATTTTTTTAACTCAATAATTTAAGTGTTTTTAGGTCTAATATTGAATTTTATGTCTAAAATAGCCTATTTAGGTCTAAAAAGTGTATTTAAACACTGTTTTTAACTAAAAAACCGCGTTTTTGACAGTAAATAAAAAAATATACTTCCGAATTGGTGGGGAAGGGGGTCAGCCTCGCTAGGGGGGGTCAGGCCGGATCGCTCTCGAGCTTTGGGGGGGGAAAGGGGGGGCCAAGATTCTTTCTAGGGGGGTCCAAAATTTTGGCTCTAGGGGGGGTGGACCCCTCTGTCCCCCCAAAACCATTAGGGAGCCCCCCTCCCCCGTAAACTAAGGGGGGTCTGAGGTGCACCAGCCCCCCAGAAAATTTTTTTTGAAAATATATCAAAATCTAGTATTAGAAACCTTTTTAAAAATTTTAAATGCAATAATTAAACCGTGAGGAATTAACCCTGAAACGGTCTGGGCTGGAACCCTCCAGCAGGGTTAAGTAAGATAAGAGCATACATGGGCACGGGGGGTTAGTTAAGCCCCCCCCCAAATTCTGAGAAAGGGGGTTTAACCCTCCCCCACACTCAGAAGTGGGGGAGATGAGAAAAGGTTAACCCCCCCAATTTTGGAAAAATGAAGAAAAAAATGTCTTTAAAATGGCTTCTTTCTAACTGCCTCCAATCCAAACTTAAGTTTTGAGGTCAAAATGAATGTTTTAAACAATAAAAAGCTCAAAAATCCATTAAAAAGGGCTTTTTGACCTAAAATTAGCTTTTTTTTACCTGGTTTTTCTTTAAAATTGAAAACAATATCGATATGTCTCGGGTTTTAACCCCCCTTATTTAGGTTTAACCTAACCCCCCCCACTCCGGACGAACTTGCCCATGTATGGTTAAGAGACAAACTCTTTTTTCATGAGGTCGGTCGGGAGGATTTTTTATTTTAAATTTTAGGCAACTAAACACACCTAAATAAACTAAAAATTTATTCAATTACAAAATATTAAAAAATGTAAGGTGTAAAATTAAAGAAAATTTTGATACATTAATTTATAGATCGTTTATCCATTCAAAGCAAGATTTTATCACTTTAAAATGCAAATAATTATGTATTTTTTTAAATATGTAAAATCGTTGATAGAAGTTTAATTTATTATTTATTGTAGTGTAAACATATGCTTTGACTATTGAAAGCCATAGGCCATTTAAACTTCCCGCGTAGTGGGTAAATTTAGGGTTTTGACCATAGGTGTTTTTGGTCGTGTCCGCTAGGGGGGTCTACCCCCGGGTGGAAGGCCAAAATTTTTTAGGAAGGGGGGTCCCAGGACCCCCCTGGCTTTTTAGGGGGGAGGGGGGTCGACCTCGGGTGCGAGATTTCAAATTTAGGGGGGTCAGGGGGGTCCAATTTTTTAACAAAATTTTTAACTCAATAATTTTAGTGTTTTTAGGTCTAATATTAAATTTTATGTACTAAAACTGCCTATTTAGGCCTAAAAAGTGTATTTAAACACTGTTTTTAACTAAAAAAACCGTGTTTTTGACAGTAAATAAAAAATATACTTCCAAATTGCTTTGGTCGGGAGGGGGTTCAGGCCGGACCGCTCTTGAGCTTTGGGGGGAGGGGGGCTGGATTTTTTTAGAGTGGGGTCCGAAATTTCGGCTCTAGGGGGTGGGTGGACCCATAGGTGTTTTTGGTCGGGTCCGCTAGGGGGGGGGGTCCACCCCATACATGGGCCCAGGGGGGGGGGGGGGGCCCCCCCCCCCCGAAATCCGGCGAAGCCGGATTTTTTCTTAAGGGGGGACCCCTACATTTTTAGAATTTGGGGGAGAAAAGTTAACCCCTTTCCCTAAATTTTCGAAAATACAGAAACTCCAAATGCCTTTAAAATGCATTTTAACAGCCAAAAAACCAAAGTTTTGCGCTCAAATAGTTAAGCTGCTCAATAGTTATAGGCATACATGTTAAAAAACTACTATAAACATTATTAACTCTAAAATTAACGTTTTTTACACATATTTTTCCTTCAAAATCGAAATAATGATATGGAAGTAAAATTTGCACTCCAGATAAAAAACCCCCCGATATCGGGTATTTTGCCCCCCGGCCCCCCACCCCCCTACAAGGGGCCTCCTCCCCTTACCTCCCGGGGGCTCTCGCCCCCCAGACCCCCCCCCCTTTCCGCCCCCCCCCCCCCCGCCCCCACTTGGGGTTAGTATGTACCCCCCCAGACCGCCCCCCCCAACCTGCCCATGTATGGGGGGTCCACCCCCGGGTGGAAGGCCAAAATTTTTTAGGGGGGGGGGGGTCCGGGGGGGTCCGGGCCCCCTGGCTTTTTAGGGGGGGTCGACCCCGGGTGCGAGATTTCAAATTTAGGGGGGAGGGTCAGGGGGGGTCCAATTTTTTAGCAAAATTTTTTTAACTCAATAATTTAAGTGTTTTTAGGTCTAATATTGAATTTTATGTATTAAAACAGCCTATTTAGGCCTAAAAAAGTGTATTTAAACACTGTTTTTAACTAAAAACCCGTGTTTTTGACAGTAAATAAAAAAATATACTTCCAAATTGGTCGGTACTAGGGGGGGGGTCAGGCCGGACCGCTCTCGAGCTTTGGGGGAGAGGGGGGGCCCCTGAATTTTTTCTAGGGGGGGGTCCAAAATTTTGGCTCTAGGGGGGGGGTGCACCCCTCTGTCCCCCCCCAAAAAACACCTATGGGTGGACCCCTCTGTCCCCCCCCCAAAAAAATAAAACACCGATGGCTTTGACTGTTTATACTTTTGGAACGCATCAGGAATGCTTTTCTAATCGTAAACTAATATTAATTTTTTTTCTTCTAAAATTAAAAAAAACAAAGCTATGTAATTTCCCTTGATGTAATCTCCGTTACAAAAAATGTTGGCTTTGCCGTATTTGGAGGCTGCCTCCGTCTTAAGCACGCCATTACTGGCAGGACTATGGTAATTGTAAATAACGGTTGAGGCAGACCTGTGCACGGTCTGGAAATGCTCCCCCTCTGGAGGATTCCCCCCCCCGCCAAAAAATGAAAAAGTACCCTAAAATTATGACGCCATTTTTGACCTATGATGACGCCATCATCGTAAATTGTTTGCAGTTTTTAGCCTATTTTAATGTACCCTATTTTAAGTCATTTTAGACCTATTTTTACCTTATTTTCGCTTTTTTGTCCCTTTTTTCACTTTTCCCTTCTTTTTTCTCCTTTTTTCTTCTTTTTTTCTTTTTTTTTCTCCCCTGCTTGCCCCCGCGTTTTTATTGCCCCCCCCCCGTTTTGAAATTGCCCCCCCCCCCACCAATAAAACTCCGGGGGGGCAGAGCACAGATCTGGTTGAGGAACAAAATGCAATTAGTGAATATTTTTAACTGGATGTAGTAATGTTGAATACGAATAACATGTCTTTTCGCTACAAATATTATCGTTTATTCACCAATTGAGTAAAATCTTGAAATTCGTACATATTATATTAATGAAGAACAGTGTCTGCGAAGCAGAAAATTATTTTTGATTTGTTTGCGTTTTTATCCATTAAATATGTCACAGGAAAACTGATGGAAAAAAATATTTTCTCAATTTTTTTTTGCTTCCTCAGAATTTGAAGGGGGCTATATATCCCCATCCCCCCTGGATAAGGCCCTGTCCTGGCCTGGCCATCATCGCCTATTTTTTGCAGTTTTTAGCCTATATCAATGCTTTTTAAGCCATTTTAGACCTATTTTTACTTAAATTTTTTTGTCTCTTTTCTTTCTCCTTATTTTCTCTCTTATTTTCTCCTTTTATTCTCTCTTTTTTTCCTTATTCCCCTGCTCGTCCTCCTGTTTAATTGCCACCCCTCTTTGAAAAAAGTTGCCCTCCGTGCTTCATCCCATGCATGGGCACGGGAGGGGGTTTAACTAACCCCCCCAATTCTGAGAAGGGGGTTTAACCCCCCCATTCAAAAGTGGGGGAGAGTAGAGGTTAAACGGTTAAACCCCCCAATTTTGGAAAAATTAAGAAAAAAACGTCTTTAAAATGACTTCTAACTGCCTCCAAACTTAAGTTTTGAGGTCAAACTGAATGTTTTAAGCAATAAAAAGCTCAAAAATGCAATAAAAAGAACTTTTTGACCTATAATTAGCGTTTTTTACCTATTTTTTCTTTAAAATCTAAAAACGATATGGGTAAAATGCACTCCAGAAAAAAAACGATATGGGTATTTTGTGTTTCTCAGATTTTAACTCCCCCCTCCTAATTTGGGGTTTAACCCCCCCCCCCACTCCGGACCAACTTGCCCGTATGCTTCCTCCCCATTTTAGAATCTCCCCCATCCCAATAAAACCCCGGGAGGCAGTGCGCAGGTCTGATTTACCTACTATTTTTATCCTAAATTTGTTCTAAGGTGAATTTTTAATCAAAAGTCGTGTTTTTAAACTCTTTTTATACCTGGCTAGCACATTTTGATTAAATAAATATAATATTATCCTATAAAAACAATTATTAAATCTTTAACGGTTACAAAGTATTTCACGTCGGACACCAGGCCCCACCTGACGACGCTGACTCCCTCCAGATTTCTAAATTTTTCATCTAAATTACCCAGGGACGTAGCCAGGGGGGGGGGGGGCGGGGGGGGCGGCCGCCCCCCGCACCGGTGGGACAGGAGGAAAAATAAGGATAGTGGTTGGGCGGGGGGGGGGCGGCCGCCCCCCCCGAAATGGTCGCCAGATAGTAAAATTTGGGGGTTTTCAGAGGCTAAAAATTCAAAATTTTCTAGCGCCTCGCTAATCGCTCGGCGCCAAACTTTAAAATAATTTTAGTACCCCAATGGACCCCCAAAAACCAAAAATTTGTTCCGCTTCGCTTCGCTCAGCGGTCACTTTCTATAGTATACATACATATATATCTCGTTATTTATGTTGCCTGATGCTAATGTTATTTTAAAGTTAGTACAATAATTTTTATAAGTAATAAGTACTACACAGAAAGCAAAACAAACAATCATATTGGTTGATTGATGTACCTCCCCCCTCCTAAATTTTCCTGCCGCCTATAGCGTTGGCTCGGATTTTTTTCATATAGGTAGGTACCCTAGAAAACATGGAGCCGAGATGCTGCTCATGTGCTTTGGTTTACAATGTGGGTTTAGCCAAGGGGTCTGAAACTAACGTCTCTAAATTCCTTTTTTGTAAAAAGGCTCTATCAATGTGTGCTTATGTAATTTTTAACTAAGAAAACATGTTTTTGCCGCTAAAAACATTAGATAATAGGTTATTAGGCCAAAAACAGTGTATTATACAGCTTTATCTACGTTTATCCCTGCTTTTTTAACGTTTTCAAAAATTAAGGGGGGGCTCCGCCCCCCCCAAAATTTCGGGGGGGGGCGGAGCCCCCCCCGAAATTTTTTTTTGTACTAAAATCCGCCCCCCCCCAAAATGAAACTCTGGCTACGTCCCTGAAATTACCCCCTAGAAAGCCAGGGAGGTTCAACTCCCCTAGTATCCCCCTTCTAGAATTCAAAATGTCATTTACCCGAGGTGGACGTGGACCCCCCTATCCCTTAGCTTCGGTGACCATTTTAATGTTCATCTCGGGGGGTTTTGTATGAACAGACGACGTTTGTAAATTATGAACTTAACTTAGGTAGACGATCATTAAAACGCGCGTTCTTTTCATAGATGAACAAGGGGGGGTAGAGTGGGGTCCACCCTTCCCCCTATCCCCGAAATTTTGGGGCCTCCCTCCCCCAAGAAAAAAATCCAGGGTCTTCCACCCCCCAAATTTTTGATTTTTTACCCCTGCCCCCTCTAGATTTTGAAATCTGACCCCCCATCTTCCCCTCTCGAGAAAGTTTTAAGTACTTCTTATACTAAATTTTCTTCGAAAAACGTGAATTTTAAACACAAATTCATGTTTTTACACCCTTTTTATACCTAAATATCGCTTTTTATTCAATAAAATGTAGTATTATCTTATAAAAATCTATTATTAAACATTTAATGGTTTAAAAGTATTTTGCTTCGGAAATTGGACCCCACCTGACCCCCTTCTAGGTTTCAAAATCTTCCACCCCGGGTCGACCCCTCCTAGAAAGCTAGGGGGGTTCGATTCCCCCTAGGCACCCCTCCTACATTTTGAAATGTCATTTCCCCGGGGTAAACACCCCCCCTAGCTTTTTGACCGTGTTCATCTATGTTTGTAAGGGTCCCCCTTTCCCCCCTTTGGTTTTTACAAAAAACCAAAGGGGTGTGGGGGGGCGCCCCCTCCCCCCTCCCCCCCCCTAGGCACGCCACTAGGTGGGTGAGATCCACCCCCTCGCCCTCGAAATTTTGCCCCCCCCCCCCCTAGAAAAAATCTAGGGCCCCTCCTCCTAGAAAAAAATCTAGGGCCCCTCCCCCCCAAATTTTGGAATTTTTTCCCCCTGCCCCCCTCTAGGTTTTGAAATCTGACCCCCCCCCGCCCATCTCGAGAAAATTTTTGATTTTGATTTTGAAATTTTTGAAAATTTCCCTAGATTTTGAAATGTCATTTACCCGAGGTGAACAACCCCCCTAGAAGAAAATCTAGGGGCCCCCTCCCCCCAAATTTCCGAATTTTTTACCCCTGACCCCATAGGTGAGAAAGGGGGAGCAGGGTGGGGTCCACCCCCCCTGGCCTCGAAATTTTGGGGCCCCCCCTAGAAGAAAATCTAGGGGGGGCCCCCCCTCCCCCCAAATTTCCGAATTTTTTACCCCTGACCCCCCTCTAGATTTTGAAATCTGACCCCCCCCCTCCCCTCTCGGGAAAATTTTAGGTACCTTTTTTATACTAAATTTTCTTCCAAAAACGTGAATTTTCATCACATATTCATGCTTTTACGCCCTTTTTATACATGAATATGGCTTTTTATTCAATAAAATGTAGTATTATCCTATAAAAAAACAATTATTAAAGTTATTATGGTTTAAAACTGTTTTGCTTTGGACACCGGACCCCACCTGAACCTGACCCCCCTCTAGATTTCAAAATTTCGCACCCCGGGTCGACCCCCCTAAAAAGCTAGGGAGGGTCCGGACCCCACTGGGACCCCCTCCTAGAATTCAAAATTCGATTTACCCCGGGTAACCCCCCCTAGGTTCCCCGACCCTGCTCACCTATGATTTTAATAGAACTAAGATTAAAGTCTATTAACAAAAATACCGAATTTAAGTTGAAAAGTGTTTAAAAGTAAATGTAAAAGATTTTTGTTTTATAATGAATTTTGCCTTGGTTGGTGAAAATTTGTAAATAAAAAATAACCTTTCTGTACACAGCACAAGAGGTTGATAGATATTACCTGTTAGTGTTACGTGTTTAAAATAATTATTACTACTACAATATACATACATATATGAACAGGGGGGTTAGGGTGGGGTCCACGACGGTTCACCCCTCTAGCCTCGAAATTTTGGGCTCCCCCTCTAGAATTTAAAATTTGATCCCCCCTCGAGAAAATTTTAAGTACATACTTTTTTTATACTAAATTTTCTTCTAAAAACGTGAATTTTTAACATAAATTTATGTTTTTACAACCTTTTTATACCATAATATCGCTTTTTATTCAATACAATGTAGTATTATCCTATAAAAAAATCAACATTTAATGGTTTAAAAGTAGTTTGCTCCGGACATTGGACCCTACCTGACCCCCCTCTAGATTTCAAAATTTTTCACCCCGGGTCGACCCCCCTAAAAAGCCACGGGAGGGGGGTTCGACCCTCTTAGATATATATATATATATATATATTTTTATATATATATATATATATATATATATATATATATAATATATATCTACAGACCTGTGCACTGCCCCCCCCCCCCCGGGGTTAAAACGGGGGGGGGGGGCAATTCCAAAACGGGGGGGGGGCACGGGGGGCAACTTTTTTGAAACGGGGGGGCAATAAAACCGGGGGGGGCAAGCAGGGGGGAAAGAAAAAAAAGAGAAAAAAAGAAAAAAGAGAAAAAAAAGAGGGGAAAAGACAAAAAAGGGACAAAAAAAGCGAAAATAAGGTAAAAATAGGTCTGAAATGGCTTAAAATACATTGAAATAAACTAAAAACTGCAAAAAATTTGCTATGATGGCGTCATCATACGTCAAAAATGGCGTCATAATTTTAGGGTACTTTTTCTTTTTTTGCCGGGGGGGGGGGGGCAATAAAACGGTGGGGGGGGGGGCAAATCCTCCAATAAAACGGGGGGGGCATTTTCAGACCGTGACAGGTCTGTATCTATATATATATATATACATTTTTAGTGCAAAAACAGACCATAAATATTCGTTTTATTAATTTAATGCTGTTTTCACGTGACATACTAAACCATTAAAATACTTTATTTATTTAAAATTTTATTGAGTGGAGTCGTTTCATTACGTTATAAAAAGGTGGGACTATTATAAATATAAGATATTTTAATACACAAAAACCGGAAATGTTTCTGAACACCACACACAATATCTCTGCTAATAAAAACAGGGCTTGGGTGCTATTAGCACTCTCCCTTTTGATCGCCAAACATGTGGTATGGCTTATAACCCGTAACATTGTCTCCTCTTTGGAGCCCGTACACCGTTAAAACGAATGGATATACAAATACGACACTAGACGGGAAGCGGCCGCCGCCTGCTAGTGCTAACGGCCAGAACCGCTAATCAGCCCCAAATCTAAATTACGCCTCCGATGTCCGTCAAGCAAATCCACACATATTGTAAAGCCAGTTTTATTGCAATTAGAAATAAACGTG
>JASAMX010026334.1:0-10101 GCA_030248175.1 Microlaimidae sp. YZB2_3
AGATTTAAAGATTTAAAGATTTATTTTCTAGCACAGTACAATAGAACATGATATAAAAAAAAACAAATATTTTCAAAATACACTGTTAATGCAACCCAGTTGAGTTACAATAACAAACACAGACAGAAAAAGTTACATATTATACATAAACGATAAAGAGTTTTACAAAAGAAGACCTGGCTCGCTAGAAAAGAATGACTAAAGGCTTTAAATTATAAAGCTCTTCTTTTAGTCATTTAGTAATCTATTACAAGTTTACCATTGCTATAAGGATTTTTTAAATTGATACACTGTTTTGGCACAAACTTGTGCTTCACTTAGCAAATTCCATTTATTTGTGACTCTATTAAAGAAACTGTATTTTTTGCAATTTAGCTTACAATGTTTAATTTTGATCTTTTTTGAATGTCCCCTAGTTGGATTTTCATTAATCATAAAATATTTATCTGGATTTAGATTTACCAAACCATTTATTATTTTAAATGTTTCAATCAAATCTATTTTATCTCTACGTTCTTCTAATGTCTCCAATTGGAGTATGCTTAATCTATTGTTATATCCATTATCAGACATATTACATCTTTTAAATAATCTTTTAGTAAATTTTCTTTGAACTTTTTCTAAAATATATTTATCTTTATTCATGTATGGATTCCAAACAGGACTGGCATATTCTAAGGCTGGGCGGACAAAACTTTTATAGGCAGTGAGATAATTTTTAATTGATTTTGATTTGAAACATCTAAAAATTAGATTAGTTGTTTTTAAAGCTTTACCAGCTATTTTCTGACAATGTATCGAAAATTTAAGGTTGTTATTTATGTATACCCCTAAATCCTTTACTAATTTAGTTTTAGGTAAGTTCTTATTATTTAGGTAATAATCCGTTTGATTTTCAAATTTTTTATTATTTACATGTAGAACTTCACATTTATTTTCAGACAGACATAGTTGCCAGTCACAAGCCCATTTAGCAATTCTATTCAGATCATCTTGTAATTTAATTCTATTGTCAGATATCTCTGAATAACTAGTATAGACTTTTGCATCATCTGCAAAAAGCCTAATCTCAGAGTTTTGTACACAATTGACAATATCATTAATATAGATTAAAAAAAGGAATGGTCCTAAAACAGAACCCTGTGGTACCGAGCTACTAACTGGGTAAGAATCAGAAATAGTATCATTTATTATTATTTTCATTTCTCTATTTGTTAGAAAAGCTTCTATCCAATTTAGCAGCTTTCCAGAGATCCCATATTTATTTAGTTTATACAAAAGTTTTTGATGTGACACAGTATCAAAAGCTTTTGCAAAGTCCAGATATATTATGTCAACAGATTTTTTGTCATTAACAGCTGTAGTCCAATCGTTGTAAGAATCAAGGAGTTGTGTAATTGTTGAGCTTTTATCTTTAAAACCATGCTGAAGATGAGATAATATGTTTTGGAAAAAGATAGAAAGCTCATACTTTACAATTTGTTCCATGATTTTACAACAATAACAGGTTAGTGAGATTGGACGGTAATTTTCCTTCTCACATTTAGTGAATTTTTTATAAACCGGTGTGGTAAAGGCAGTTTTCCAGTCTTGTGGAAGTGAACTTGTGTTAAAAGATTTTTGAAAAATTTTTGAAAGTGGTTCTGCAATGACTTTAGCTAAGCGTTTTAAAAATAGTGCAGGTATGCCATCAGGAGTACGTGACAATTTATTTGGTAGTTTTTTTAGAAATTTTAAAACATCTCTAACTGTAAAATTAATGTTTTCAAGTATGTGGTTATTTAAGGGTTCAAAATAAGGGAAATTTTTGTCATCTTTTGTGAAAATTGAGCTAAAATACTCACCAAAGATTTTTACTTTTTGTACATCTTCAGTGGCAAAATTTCCATCAGTGCATTTTATGGGGGGTATATTTTCCTTTGGTTTAATTCTTTTGTTGATAAATTTATAAAAATGACCAATATCATTTGATCTGAGAACTTCTGCTTCTCTATCTGAATTAAATTTACTAACGCATTTTGTATATTTTTTTGAAATTTCTTTAAATTGTTTTGAGAAATTTATGTTATTATGTCTAGTTCTCCACAATTGTTTCTTTTTGTTTTGAAGTTTATGTATGAATTTAGGGTAACGACATTTTTTCTTAGTACTTATTTCATATTTGTTTATTAATGGCACATGTATAAGTATAATATCAGTAATTATTTTTATAAATTTATCCCAGTATTCTTCAACTGTATTTAGATTTTGAAAATTAAAATCCCAGTTTTGAGATGAGAGAAACATAGCTATGCTTTGATAATCAGCATTTTTAAAATCCGGTACCAAAAGGTTTGAAGTATGATTTTTTTCATACAAATTTAAATTAATTTCACCACATATTACAGCATGATCTGAATTTCCAAAGTTTGGAGCAAGACTCACACTATTAAAAATCTCAGGGTCATTGGTTAGTATTAAATCTAGAAAATTGTTACCACGGGAAGGTTCAGGAACCATTTGAGAAAGTCCTAGTGTCATAAATGTTGTATAATATTTAGTTTCATTTTGGGAGTTGCTAAGCAATGTGTCAGAGTCCCATCTTATACCTGGTAAATTTATGTCCCCAACTACTACAGATGTATCAGTATGATCATTTATGTGACATTTTATAAAATCTAACAATAGTAAATCATTCTCAGTTTTTATGTTAGGGGGTCTGTATACATTAATTAAACGGATTTTGTTACTTAAAATAATAAGATCAACAGTTAATAATTCTAAATTTAGGTATTTTTGATGTACTGTAACTTCACTGTATTTAATTTTTTTGTCTATAAGGAGTAGGACACCCCCACCCTTTCCATGAGATCTGTCCTTTCTCACAACATTGTAACCATGGTTTTTAATTATGAGTTGATTTGGGATGGATTCGTCGAGCCAGGTCTCCTGAACAAAAATCACATTGGGCGATCCATAATTAATATCAGCTCCAGAAATCAAAAGCTCAAATTCATCCAGACAATTTAAAAGAGATCTTGCATTTACTGTTATAAATTTAAGAAAATTTGATTTAAATTTAAGAGAATTCGGTTTTTTATGTTGTACACCTATTTTTGAAGTTACTAAATTGCAACTGGGTTGCGTTTTTTCCTATTTAGAGATTTTCTCTGAGCTTTCGATTTCCACAATGCACTGTTTTTCTTGATCAAATAGGTAAGGGTCCCCTAAGTCTGTGTATCTAACAAAGATTTTGTGTTCTTCACTGCGTAATTCTCTTGCCTTGGCTAGAAGCACCATCTGATCTTTGCGCTGTTCACTACTAAGCGATGGCCTCACATAGACGTTCTTGTACAGTTCTGTTTTTCTCAATTTACCATTGGTTCGAACAAACCGATTACGGATCTTGCTGTTAAGGAACTGAATTTTGAGCAATCTGGGTCTTTTAGGATCTGGTTTACCAATGCGGAAGCAGTCAATAACGGTGTGATTTTCATCATCTCCATAGTTATTGATTGCTTCCTCCACAAGATTTCGAGCTTTTTCCATCTCCTCTTGTTTGGTTTTTGATTCTTGTAGACCAGCAACTACAGCAACAGTAGAATGCTCTCGCTGAATTTCAGCCCTTTTCACGCGCTCCTCCATCCATGGTAGAAGGTCTTGAATAACCCTGGAGCAAATTTTAGCAATGGAAGCAAGATCAATGCCACCCGAGGTCTTTATAGCAGCTTCCAACTTTTCAACACGGGTCAGGCGATTTTTGGTTATACTTTTTTAATTAAAACTAGTTAATTTTTTTATGTCAAAAATAGTTTATTTAATAAAGTGTTTAGGGCCGGATATCCGAAACAAACCGCAGTTCAAACCATCTTGCGAGCAATCTCAGATTTTTTCAAGGAGAAAAAACGAAATTATCTTCAACAGGTCTATTTCGTACTTTACGACCAAGCCAGTATTAGCATCTACACTTCTGAATTAGGAAGATTTGTCGAGTAAAATCGAGTATAACACTGCCAAACCAAACATTAGGATACGTATTGTAAAAGCACAAAAGCACTGTATACTGTAATACAAATCAAATAATATGTATTGTAATGTACTGATTAGTGACAAGTCTAGTAAAAAATTTTAAAATTTTCCGATTTTTTAAAAATTAAATGTTATTGTTTGTTACGTTTACAACAAATTTAAATCCAATACTTTGCAATACCTGTGCAATTCATTACCATGCATATTTCAAAATTGACTGTTAAAAATAAAGATAAATTTAATCAAATAGTGAAATGCTTTAGCAGTTACAATTCAAACGACCATGGAAATTTGACTTTCGAATATGGTTTGATATGTTTGACTTTTTTGTTAGATTAAACTTTTGTTGTTTTCTGATTGCTTGTAGAATAGAATTGAATTTTAATGTTTAAGAGGTTTATTAGACAAAGCTTGTTATTGCTTATTTAAGGACTCTAGGTTAAGCTTTGATTACAAAAGTGGATAATCTAATAAGAGCGCAGTAGTAAGTGTCTGGATCCGCATTCATAAAGCGCGATTAATATTGGATTATAAAAAGTAATTCGATCGTTTATTAGCTAGTTTGAAAATTTCGACCAATTAAAAAAATCATTAAAAACCCCAAGAAGGCGAAAGTTACAGCGTTTTGATAGCCAATAAGAGTCGTGATTATTATTTCTATTTCCTAATTTAAAGATAATCGCGCTTTATGAACGCGACATTAATCATAAAATTTAATTCCGCACGGACATGCGTTTTCCAGAACCTCACGAAAGAAAAAAAGCAACCATGTTTTTTTATAATTGCGCCTGTTCTTATATATTTAGTCACTCCATTTTCACGCTAACTTTAAAGTTTTTTTTCGTAGATTTCGATATTTGTTGGGATAAAAAATAAATAAAAGAATCAGAAATAATCAAAAATTATCAGAAATAATCAGAAAAAAGAATCAAAAATTATCAGAAATAAAAGCGATTTCTAAGAAAACAAAACCGTTAATTTAAATTTTATATATGAGATGTTGCATTCGCATTTTCAATTTTAGTTTAATACGAAGGAATTGAGAATGTAATAAAACTTAGAGGTGTTCAATTACTCATTTTTACAAAATATATTAAATAATTAATGAAGTAATGTTATGTAAGTAAAGTGATTTATGGGGTGACTTTTTCTGTGAGCCCTAATTGTGGCTTTTCTTTAGGGCGTATCCTCTAAGAAGAGCCAAAACTTTTAATTGAAGTGTGCCTTGATTAAAGCGTGCCATACCTTTGATCGAATTTTGCAATGAATTTTATTGTTTAATACAAAATAAAAATTATTAGATTATCCTTTTTTATATTAAGTATAAAGCTTGAAACATAAATCTTGACTCTTGACATTGTCAGTGCTTTATTAACTGCCTGAGATAAGTTTATTTAAATGTAAATAAACTTTTTTATATATTTAGAAAAAGACCTTTGTATTATCTATTTTAGAAAAGCTGTGTTTGAGATTTTTACCAAAACATTAAAATTATCCGAAAAAAAAACACAATTTTTAAAACAAGACTTGAAATGTAAAGGTCTGGTTTCGAAAATAGTAATATATCTAATTTAATATTCAAACAAAAAATTTGACACACAAAATTGAATTTATTTTGACTATGGATTATGAATATAATTTTTAACAAATTTATCTTTAGATGACTATACAGCTTGTTATTTAGTTTTATTTTTAAGTGCGGTAATTTAGCTGTTTTTTGTTAATTGTTTTATTTTGTTGAATGTGAGATCTATAGAGCTTGTTGTATTATGTGATATAGTATATAACACTGTGTTAGTATGGTCATTTTATTAAAAATTGTTTGATCACCATGTTTTAAAACAGCCACATATTGTGAAGTTATATCATATAAAAAGTATAAAAAAATATACAAAACGATTTTTATTTAATATAGTATACAATAAAAAAATTAAAACTTCATATAAAAGTATATACAGTAATAGTATGCAATAGAGTACAAGTACAAAATACAATACAATAATTAAAAGCACCCTAAGTATACAGTACAGTATACAATACAATAATTTAAAGCGCTCTAAGTATATACAATACAGTATACAATAAACTAATTTAAAACGCCCTAGGAGCTTAGCTTTTAATCTTCTAAAGCAATAGTTTTTCACATCAATAACGTTGGGAGCAAGAGGCGCACGCACAAAGTCAAATGACAAAAATCACATAACTAATATTCAGGTGTGGAAAGTGCGTTTGCAACTGTCGAGTCACCTTGATTTTTTATTGGAAAACCATGGCAAACACTAAATTCCACCGACTCTGACTCCGACTCCGCCTCGAATTTCTGCAAATTATATATTGATGTGCAGGTTAGGCGGAATTTACAGAATCATGAACAAAATCAATCAATTTAAATGTTTTTTAAATCAATTTAGCTTTTTTTACGAGTAATTTTTTAGAAATTAATAATTTTTTACTGCATTACACGATAAAAACATTAAATTAAGTTTAAAAACCATAAAATTACGAAATTTAAAAAGGAATATAAGTAATTAATCTCGAGAAACTTATTAACTTCCAATTTTGATAAACTTTTAATCTAGAGCAAAAACATGGTTTAGGTTCGTGCTTTGATTTGTTTGATAAAAGATTTTTCATGTGAATATAGGGCATGGTTATGGGTTAAGATTCACGGTTTTTGTTTTTATATTGAAACATTTGTTATGATAAATATCAATGATGTTTTATTTTAGAAAATGTTGCAATAAAAATTTAAGACAAAAAACATTATTTTTCCTAAGCCTAAGCGAAACCTACAAATCAAAATAAAATTCTAAAAAAAGCTTAGAACTATTGAAATTCCTTTAGTTAACTGCTTAAATAAAAAAAATATTTATTTCGGAAGATATTATGCCGAAAATATTTTTTCCGGACACCAAAAGGTTTCAAAAGTATTGTAGAAAGCTTTAAAAACTTTTACAACATAAAGTTTGGCTAATTTCCGTGATATATTGTATGAAAATTACGTAATTTAATGTACTTTGACAAAATTTACATAATATTAAAAACTACGGTAAATTACGGTAGATTTTGGACGGAGTCGGAGTCGGTGGAATTTAGTGTTTGTCAAAACCGTGCACAAACTACTGAACGTACGTTTACTGAACTGAACATCATACGGAACGACCAATGTGCGCCAACTATTGCTATGCAAATTAAACCACATCGTATAAAAATTATTCCTTATGTGACTTTGGTGGATTAAAACGACGTTATTGTTGTAAAACCATATTGGTTTAGAATATAACATGACTTTCGGAGGGTGGGGGTAAAACCCGGACCACCCAGACGGACTGACGGAAATCGAAGGGGTAAAACCCGGACTGACGGACCGTCTAAAAACACAAATAACTCAATAAATACTGCATAAAATTATGAAGTAAACACATTAAATTGATGCTTATGGCATTCTACTAAATATGTAACAGGTTTTAAAAGTTGGTTTTCTATATTTAAAAAAATAAAATCTTCCGGGTTTTTAGTTCGCATGACCAAGTTTTTAAGGGTGCAATTTTTCCAATTTAGAAGTACATTAGCTCAATTAAAACATTTATTTACAATAATTAGTTACAACTCTATATAATAAACTATGTTTATGGTTAAATGATCAGTAAAATACAGAGTTTTTAAATGGTTTCTAAATACACCTTAAATCAAGACTTGAGGATCTACTGTCCAGTTTTTAATTTGAATACAAAAAAACAAAAAAGGCCGCGCGTTCAAACGATAAAAAATACCGCGTATTTAAAATTTTATTTCAATTTATATTGCGAACAAACTATTACTTCCATCATGAGTTTTACAAAAGAAGCACTGGCAGTTTAATACAGAATTATATTTATATACATTTTTAATTTCAAAAAGTTTAATTTTAATTTATGGAACATATTTAATTTTACTAATTCATGGAAAATAAACTTTTGATTCAGGAAGACTCGGATTCGGATTTTGCCGACACAGTGCCTTTAAAGCCATCCAGAAAACACAACAAAAACTTAAATTCGGTTAATCCAGAAGAAAAAGAACTTAAACGTTCCAAGGTTTGTGTTTTTGAATATTTTAATGAAAATTTTTATTTTGATTGTTGAAAAATAGTTATTTCAAGTTTTGACGCACAAGCAAGCACTAATCCTTTTTTTCGTTCGATTTTTTATTTAAAACTTAAAGAATCTTTTATTTAAGGGTTTGCACACCTTCTGTACCACCAAAAAACCACCGTTTCAGTGCATCAAATTGTTCCAGATTTGTGATATCAATAAAATAATAATAAATGTTTTTACGTTTTGCACGTTGTATTTTAGTTTATAAATTTGTTTAGTTCTTTTTACTACACTATACACTTTGCAAATAGTTATTTTGTTGCGAATATCTCGGGTTTTACAAATTTACAATAATGATTCATGAATTTATCAAACCAACACCGTTGCCATGGACACAGATTTTTCATAAGCAACACGGGAAGACAAAAAATTATTTGTGCATTTTTTAGGGTGGTGGTTCTAAAACATAAGCCTGCTAATCATATAAACTTTTGTCAGCTTTTTTTAAGACACCTATCGAAACCTAGACACACAAAAGCTGCCAAACTTACTTTTTCCATGTAGCGCATGGGAAATAATTCACGTAATTAAATTACTTCTATTAATGCTCCACCATTTCACAGATACCTTTTAAATTTGGAAGTGTAAATAAATTTTTGGAAACTTTTTTAGAATGACATCTTTTTTTTGAGAAATAAAACTTTGTTTTACGTTTAAAAAATGAAATCTGAAGCAGTTATATTCCTACACAAAACTCTTGAGATAAGCAAAAAACGGATTTTTAAACAGCACACAAATGCAACAGATAAACAAAAAACGTTTTATTAATAATAAACATATCACAAAAAATAATATCAAAAATATAAAATAAAAATGAGACATAAAGAACAAAACAAAAACGATTGTAAAAAATGGTATTTTTAGGGCTAGTCCACACCGAAGTGATACGTGACAAAACATTTTATCTGCGTTTACACTGCTTTATCGTCACTTTTTGCTGCGGTGTAAACCCCTGGTCACTTGTCTTTCCAGTGAAACTGGGCTTTAAATACCATTTTTAAAAGACTCTTTGATTAAACGGTTTGTTCTGAGGGTCTCATTTAATTATACTATTGTTTTTGATAATCATATCACAAAATTAAAATGTAACCAAAAATCTTTTTTTCTCCTTAGCCAATGCTTCTTAATCTTGTCCTATAATTGATAAACCTAAAATATAAAACAAAAATAATTTAAAATTTATTTATTTTCTATTAAGTTCTACCATTCGTTTTTGTCCCTCCTGACTTGTCTTAGCGCCTGCCCTTTGCATAGACTGCTTATCGGAGATAAATTTCAGGTTATTCAATAACAACAACACCCATTTATTTGACATGAACCGCCCTTAGCTTCAAACTATAATATCGTTATAGAGCTGTATTAACAGATGTTTTTATTTTGGTCTAAACTGTAAATATAGATTTGTACCCATAAAAAAATCCTATAAAACCTCACTCTCACTCACTAATCCAAATCGATAATTGGTACACGTATGGGAGTTGTATCAAATATTTATCTTCAAATTTCATCATTTTATTCATACCGAATATTTATCTACGAATCTAGTCATTTTATTCATAATTTAATGTTTTTGATGGTTTGAGCTACAAAAAACAACTAAAAATTTAGTCGGAATGTATTAACAATTAAAATTTTTGAATTAAAAAAGATCTCCGAAAAGTAAAAAATTCCAAAAAGATCTACACTGACCAAAAAATTTATTGGGAAACCTGCCAGAGGATTACGGTAAGTGTGTCAACAAATACCCGGGTCAAGGAAACCCGGAAGATTTTAATTTTTTTAATATAAACAAAAACACAAAAATAAGCAAATAAACGTGAAGCTCGTGATCTGGAGATTGCAAAAATATTTTTATTTTTTATAGAGCTTATGTATTTCTTGAGATATTTGTGTTTTAGACGGTCCGTCAGTCCGGGTTTTACCCCATCGATTTCCGTCAGTCAGTCCGGGTGGTCCG
>JASAMX010026335.1:0-84139 GCA_030248175.1 Microlaimidae sp. YZB2_3
GGTAAACTGTGAGGGATTTTGAGACCAATCTTTTTAATTGTATATTTTTATTAAATTTAATTTTAATTGTATACTTTGAGATGCTGTGTAAATACACAAATCTATATTTGACTTTTTATGTAATTTACAGGTTAATGCTTCCATTTTTACTCAGGAGAAACACATTAAAATGCAGTATCGGCTATATGAATGTTGCCTCCGCTTAATATTTTTTTAAAAATTTTTTCCTATTTGCATTCTTATTTTGTTGATTTAGCTGTTTAAATTTCTGTACGTCACACCAACAATTATTAAAAAATATTACATAAAAAATTTCACCTGGAACATAGCTTTGATATAGCATTTTTTTACTAACTAATTGGGCTTAATTCACTTAAATTCAATGTTAGTAAATCCTTACGTTCTAAATTTTTATCACGGTTTTTAACAAATAATTAAGCTGAATTTGCAAACAACTGTGTAAATTTTAAGTCTTAATTTAAAAAACAAGAGACATTTGCTTTATTACCATAAGGATAAAAATTAAATTCGACCCCGATATTCAGCTTGATAGCCGCTTGCTACTCCAGCGTTCTCATAAAAGTTAAATATTACGTTGACAACTACAATTATTTGTTAGTCAACTGGATTGATACGTTTTAATCACGTTATATTGGGCGTTGATTACTGTAATTATTGAACATTCTAGTTTTATGAGATCGCTGGATTTAGCTATTTTGATGTTATTAACTGAAAACATGCAAAAAAAGTTTCTTTCTTTTTTGCTATTTTGCGCCACAGGACTGCAGTATTTTTCTGCTGACGCCATTTGTAAGTTTACTATGAAACTTTGTTAGGTCATTATTAGAAATTTTTTAAATAGGTTTATAAGTTTGTCACTGAACTGAAGATAGTGAATCAAAGCAAAAAATTGCATAATTTGATTTCATTTCATATATACTCACAAGTCAGAAGCATAGGTGGGCAGCCTCTCGGATTTTGGGGGGATGGGTATAGGGGGGTGTATGGCAAGACCCAAATTTTGAGGGGGGTGTACTTAATATTTCCGCGCTGCCTTAAAATGGGCTTAAAACGCGTAAAAAACGTAAAACAAGCTTATGCTTTAAAACTGTGTAAAATTAAAATAAAACCTTATTGCAACTTTTAAATTTTATTTTTTAATTCTTTTAATAATAATGTGTTTATATATTCTTAGAATTAGATTAGAAATTATAGTTTTTTAATAATTACGTAATAATAGAATAGTAATTATATTGTCTTGATTATAAAGTCAAGTATCACAAACTTTTAAATCCATAATCTTATATTTAATTAAAGATTATATACATACATGGGTGTAGCCAGGGGGGTCTAGACCCCCTTTTGGGTTGCCAAGGATAAAAATTTGGGGGTCTAGAACAGTGGCGTGCCCAGAATTTCATTTAGGGGGGACGGTGTGGGGGAGGGGTAAATACTAACCCTGAAGGGGGGTCTGGGGGGCGGCAGCCCCCCACTAATGGGGGTCTGGGGGGCAATAGCCCCCCAGTGGGGTCAAGGGGCAGAACCCCTTGGCAGGAGGTCCCGGGGGGCAGAATGCCCCCCGGGGGAGAAAATTTTTAATTTAAGGCGCTAAAATACACTAAAAATTTTAATTCCAGATGATGTTTATTACAAAATTTAAGGTTTTTATCCTTTTACATTTAAAACATGTGTTTAAAACGTTAGTAAAAGGTTAATAATGTTTAATTAATGTTTGTTGAATAATAGGAAAAAAAATGAAGTATATCACATAAACAAGGTAATAAACAAGGTAATAATATATATATATATATATATATATATATATATATGAGTTGCACGTTTTTGTTATATTATAAATTTTTACTATAACTGAACTAAATATCCTACGGGACGACCAATCAGCTGCGTGCCAACCATGCGTATGCAAATTATTTCTTACGAGAGATTCGTCGATTGAAATTGGCTTGTGTTCGAGTTAGTGATGTTCCTATCCTCCAATATCATGCTCGAGAGCTCCGGTCATTTAAAGCGGAGGGAACTCCGGAGCTCCGCCCCTTAAATGAGCGATTTTAAGCATTTTAGCTTGAAATACATGTAAAACTACTCTATCTGTATTTCTAAGACTATTTTTATTTTATAAATAAGTTTTGAAAAAAATTTAGTTTACAAAACAAAAAAATTTTGACAAAATAATCAATAGTCTCACTAGTCACTATTTTGATTATTCATAAAATTAGCACAAAAATAGGGCGAAGCTCCGGAACTTCGTAGCTCCAGGGGTTGCTCCGGAGCTCGAAACTCCGGGGAACATCACTAGTTCGAGTTTAAATCGGTTTGATTTGTTTTGTTTGGAATCGGTAATGTCGGTGTAATGATTTTTACTAGAATAAATTATTATAATTTATTTTGTATTTGAATTAAATTTGCTAAAATGTACAATGATATTCAATCCGAAATTCTAGAAAAAGTTATAAAAACTTGCAATATGTGTAAAATAGTTTTTTTTACTATTCAAACATTTATTTTGTTTTGCTATAATCGAAACAAATCCTTTTTTATTAAAAAAAAAATAAAACAACCGAGCTAAAAGTCAGTACACAGGCACTTAGACATAAAAATAAATAGAAGCAATTTATATTATTTTAGCATTTAGGTATTTTTTTATCGTGAGATATTTTCTATTTATTAAATTTAAAAAAATTATTTTAGCAGATCCGTTCAACATTCTACAACATGCTTGCGAAAAAGTATTGGATTCAGAAAAGCAAATACAACTGAATGCTCAAGAAAGTAATGTTTTGAAATTAATCATAGTTCAAAAAAGTATTGTTTTAAAATTAATCATAAAATTTGTTTTAAATAATACTCAGATCCAGTACTTTAAGAAAGGTTAAAAAACTTTGTGCAGAAAAATTTGAACCTGATGCATGATTATTTTGGCAAAGTTCCAAAGCAAATACATTTTTTAAAATATAAAAAGAAAAGAAATAATACGATTATCAATGTTAAAAAAATTTTTTCTCGTTTTTAAATACTTTCAAATCAATTTTAAAAAACACATATATAGTAGTTATATAGTATATATAGTACATATATATATATATATATATATATATATATATATATATATATATATATATATATATATATATATATATATATAAAATATATAGAAATATATATATATATATATATATATATATATATATATATATATATACATATATATATACATATATAGTACACATATATGGTAGTATAATATAATTCCTATAGTGTAAACTTGAATATAAGCATTTGATTTTAATCATTCAGTTCATCAGGCAGAAACTTTTGTATAAATGTAAGATTACGCAGGCGATAAACTATTTAATCATTCAGTTCATCAGGCAGAAACTTTTGTATAAATGTAAGATTACGCAGGCGATAAACTAGTGATAATTAATCCTCTTAATCCTGTTCCCGTGATCGCCTTGACACGATGATATGTTTCACTATGTTAAAGTGTTTTAATATATCAGTTTGTGCTAAATAAATTTTGGTTTTTTGATTAAATATCAATATAGTTAGAAATCATCACTAAAATAGTATTTTTGTCAATAATGATTTTGAATTAGGAAAAATAAAGTTATAATTTGTGCTTTGAAACTAATTTCAAACCTAGGGTAGCTGACTTAATTTCGGCCGCCTTTTTTTTAATTTTTTTATTTAAGTTTTTTCTGTTTTTTTTTTAATCGACCCAAAATTTGGTCCAAAAATCAAACGATAACTATTTTTGTTATTTCAGTGCAAAATTTTAAAATTACACATCCACTAAAGATTAGTGGAGGTTTAAAGTTTTCTTTTTATAGTGGCCGAAATTAAGGCGCGAGCCATTAACTTCGGCCACCTAGAAAAAACTGGCTATTATAACTATTGCCAAAACGAACAATAAAAATTTTTAAAGGTTGCATATTTATCCTGAGGTATTAAATATAACTTTATTTTTTTTCGTTTGCAAAATTTAATAGTTATTAGCAAGACTTTATATAATTATGTCAAAACCTTAAAAAAACAAGTTTTAATAACGTATTTTTTGTTGAATTTTTTTGGCTTAAAAAAACGTCAAAAAATATCAAAGAAGCAAAAAAAAATCATTATAAATACGGTAGTACGATGATATTTAAAAAAAACGGCAGGTTATTTCACCTAAATTTTAAGGTGGCCGAAATTAAACGAATCTTAAAATGCGCACTTAGTTAAACGCATTGCAAAGTGGTTGTGAAGAAAATATCAAAAAATGAAAATTAACTGTTTTGAGCCTTAAATAGAAGTTATTTTAAGGTTATATAGTGCTTCGTTCTAAATTTGATGCAGTTTAAACACATAAAGCAAAAATTAGGAAAATCACAAAAAATTCAGTTTTTGTATGAAAATGTTGATAATGTGGAATAACAAAAATAAAAACTTTTGCAAAAAACACTTTATTCAACACTCATCAAGTTACTTTTGTGCTAGTCCTTTTGTGTTTAAAAAATAAGCTGATTTTAAAACATCCTAAATTGGTGGCCGAAATTAAGGCCTGGCCTAAATTAAGTCAGATACCCTACATAGGTTTTTTAATGTAGACAAACTATTCATAAGTTAAAAATTAATTTCATAGTCTATTCCAAACTTAAATAAGACAGTTTTTATATTTGAAACACTAAAAAAGTGGGAACCAAGCGCGCCGGCAGCGCCGTACCTACGAAGCGTAAAAAAACTTAAAAAAAATGGCAAAAATTCTTTTGCTTTTGTAATATTAAGAAAATATTTAAGAAATTGTGGAGGGAAGGGGTCGAGATTTTGAACTAATAAATATATGAAATATTTAAAACCGGAAATGTATTTGTTACTTGCTATTTCTCAATTTCCCCCTAGATATGATTGGCACTAGTTGTCATTGTACCCTCTTCCTACACTAAAAAACCCTTATTCAGAACTAGTCTATATATTACGTACCATCTAGGTGTGACCCATGGTATACGTAGAGTTAACGGGGGTAAAATGTACACACCGCAATGGTCAGAGGCATAGGTGGGCAGCCTATTGGATTTGAGGATGTGAAATATAGCCGACCACCTCAATTTTGGTTTGGCTTTCCCCAAATAATTTTTAAGGTATATCCCATATAACCTATTTTTAGCATTTTTAATACTGAGATATTCCAAATTTTAGAGGGGAGGGGCGTGCACGTGTATGCTTAAATTTTACGGGTAGGAGCTGTTAGCAGTTTCAGGATTTTTTTTTGGGGGGGAGAAGGGGGTATAACCATCTCCCTTCTAGCCTTCCCCCTGCCCAATGATCAGAGCACTATTCGCTCAACCCAAGACGAAGGTTTTACCGTGGTAACTATGGAAAAGCTGATCGGGAAAGAAAATGAACGAGTTGAACCAATTAAGACAGGTTCTGCATGTATCTAAGGTAAAGTGGTTGTTTGCCTAATTTTTTTGCTTAATATCAAAATGATCAATTGTTTAGTTTACTATTGCGTTAAAAATATTTTAATAATTTCACTATTGCGTTTAGAATTACCGAGACAACCAGCTTTGGACCATGCAAAATTAATGAAACCGAATGATGTGTCTTTGAACTTACAACTTAATGGAAAGATTTTATTAGAAGCTACTATGCAAGGGCTGCAAGGTTCTCTCAGTGCAGATAATTTTGTAAGATGTTTTTTAGTTTATTTATTTGTTTTAAAGATACAATATACAATATTGCTAGAATAACACACATAAATTCAAACTGCTGCTATGGTGTAGAAGATCGTTTGATTGTTTTAAGTATCAAATAGTATGGAATAGAAATTAAACAACACACAGGATTTCACTATTCTAATGATCAGATAACAGAACTAATATTAGTTTAATTCTATATCATCATATATTCCACAAACCTATATCAAACCGTGATAAATAAATATGTTTATAGCTGTGAAATATCAAGTTTACCAAAATGTTTTCACTCTCTTATCAAAGAGAATATACACAAATAATTATTTGGAAATTTATTGATAGCCAAATATAATAATTCTTGTCTACTGTCGTCTCGTCATCACTAAAATCGAAACTGGTATGACATAAAATATTGTTTGTTTGTTTAGAGTGCAAAATACAATATTCATAGATGAAATTTCCTAAATAGATAATAAAAGTTTTATTGCTGTACTGGTATTTTATTACATAAATAAGTGCATGGAATACACTAAAATAGCAAAGAAATTTTAAGTCAACATTTATAAAATTCGAATATCCTTACACCATGAAAATACAACTAAAGTAAAATAATATATTAATAAACTAAAGTGAAATCGCCATGTGTATTTTTTTAATTGTCTTCCTAAATGAGTGTGCACTTTTTTTAAGAACTGTTTTGGATTTTGGACTATCTTAAATGTCACAATCATAATCCGGCAATTTATTCATAGCCTTTTTGACCGTGACAAATACGTCTGAAAACATAAATCACCAACTTAAAAAAATTTTCACGCTCTTAAATATAAAAAATATTGGTTACACAAATTATATTTTAAAATTTATAATCTGCTGGTGGCCAAATAAAGTTTTTCTTGTTTTTGTCTTATCGTGGAAGCAAAAATTAAAAGGTGTGTACTGTACACAAAAATTGTTTGCACTACCTAAATTATCTACAATAGCTATAGGATAAAAAAATATACAATCCACAATATTTCTTCAAAGTGTTGTTTTACTGTGTGTAGACTTTGTTGAAAATTGACTATTAGGCTGTTAAGAATGCCTTACGAATTAATTGTATGTGTATCTATATAAATTTAACCAACGTTTTCGATTTTGTTTCAAAACCTAAACTATTAACAAAAGCTTACGGATTAGATTACGAGCTACTATTAAATAGGATTTTTGCTTTTTTTAAACCGTAGTCAAAAATACAGTATTTAAAATGACATTCTAGACTCTATAAGATTAATAAAAATCCGGTTACCATAAAGCTCAGGACTTGATCCAGTGTCTTGTTAATTTTGTATATAAATGATATTGTTACTTATTCTAGAATAGGATACTGTGGTATAGAATATTCGCGATATATTCGTAAATTACATTTAGCCTTAGACAATAAAAATACCCGCATAATTTATCTAAATGCCCAAAAAAGTTTTTTATAAATTAAACAAATACTTGGTAATTTAGAATTGCTTTCATAAATAAAGTTTCCAGTGCAAAAATTTATAATTGCTAGAAAAAAAATTCTATTTTGATGATACAAAATTAGTGAAACAAATTTAATAATTTAATCTTGGTGTTTTCTTTAAAAGTAATTTTATCCATGCTTATGAAGTAATGTGAGGCTTTTGTTAGAATCGTGTACATCAGCGTTTATTTTTCATGAAATTAGTGATAATATTTTGTTTATAAAAAGTACAGAAATTTTTCACTACAAGTTTATGTCAAAAATGTCATACCTTCTGCAAAAATTACAATGGAGGAATCCCACGTAAGAAATAATTTACATAAACATGGTTGGCACGCACACGCAGATGATTTGTTGTTACGTATATGATGTTTAGTTTATTAATAGAACGTTCAGCAGTTTTTGCGGCTTGTAACCAAAAAATTAAGGTGCTTTGCCAGTTGCGAACGCATTTTTCAACCAAACCGTATTCAAATTATTTCCTACATGGAATTCATTCATTATTATTTTAAAATTTTTAAATTTGAAACTTTGGAACAAAACCCCTATCCTCATGGTATTTAAACATTAAATAATTTAGTTGATCTACATTTTGATAAATTTTTAGCTTTGAATTAACCAATTGGAAATTGCGAGGATTGTTTGAATTTTTATCACTTAAAAATCATAAATAAAACCGAAGAAATTTCACAAAGAGTAATAAAATGCTAGAACTCATTATGATGTCGTAACCTCAAACTCACCAAAGTCTTTAAATAAAATGTACTTCAGTAATTTTATGTGGAATAAGCACACAACTTGTTATATTGATTATAAAAAGTAAACAAACGTGCGTTTTGTCATACTCACCTTTTCTCGCATGTGTCATTCCTATTGTATTTGTTTATCACATGTTTTAGTTATATTAGTACAGTTTTCGGGCTTTAATCCCAATAAAATTGAAGATAAAACAGCTTCAATAAAACTTTATTCCGACGTTTCGAAGCCACTACGTGCTTCTTTTTCAATGGTTTTAACGTAAGTGGCCACTTACGACCACTCACTCGGCCGAAAAGTTTAAAGACAGAAATTGCGCAAAAATTTTGGCTTTTGTATTATAAAAACATAAATCATAAATAATTTGGGTTATTTTACACTTATTTTGTCCATTATCGGGTTAAAATAGGTAGTAATAATACCATCTTTTGAGCTACTGTTTTACAGAGTCAAAACTTGGAAAAAAATAGCGAATAGATTTGTAAGCTCATACTAATCAACAATAATTAAATTATATATCACCTGATAGAAGTGAAAACTTTCTACCCTGAGTTTTTTAACTTTTTCTAAAAAAATTTTATACCTTGAGTTTTTTTTGAAAAAAAAAAGGGTTTTTCTCACATTATTTATGACACTATGAAAATTGTTTAGACTTTCAAAATTTGTAAATTTTCTATTTTTTAAAATATGCAAAAAAATTTAAATCATTCGATAATTTTAAAACAAAGTACAGTTTTACATTTAAAATACAATTTTATTTCTGCGCTCATTATGAATTTTAATTAGAGGGCCGTTTAATGCTTTTTGGCCGAAATTTTTTTTTGAAGTTTGGCCATTTTCAAAAACGCGAAAATTGCGCAAAAATAGAAAACAACTTTTGTATCCTAAAAACATTTTGAGCTTTCTACTTTCTAAATTTACTTGGTAATTTTTTGAACCGAGACATATATTCTTATTTTAGAACTTATAAAAATTATTGTAAGCTAAACATTATTACTTTTTCTAATTATTATTTTTCTTTTCCAAAAAATTACTTGGTTAAAAAATGGTACAAAGTATTCCAAAAGTTCAAAATTTCAAAAACAGGCTTTTGGAAATCTATTAAACAGATTTAAAGAGTAGTAAATAATTTGAGTTATATTTAAGTAACTCATATGAAAATTGTGTCTATTATCGGGTCTAAATAGGTAGTGATAATACCATTTTTTGAGCTACTTTTTTTGGACTTCAAAACGGAAAAAAATTAGCTTATTTGCAATTTGTTAGATTTATACTCATCAACAACTATTAAGGTATATAGACGTTGACTTTTTTTTGAAAAAAATAGTTTTTTTTACATTTTTTTGACACTTTGAAAATGGTTTAGTTTTTTAAAAAAAATGGCCTATTTTTAAAAATTTGCTAAAAAATTAAAAAAACATCCTACAAATTTGAAATAAAATACAATTTATGTTTAAAAAACAATTATATGCCTTCATTAGAAAATTTGATGAAAGTCATTTCATTTTTTAACCATTTTCAAATTTTTAACAAATTTTTAAGGGAATTTTACTTTTTGGCTTAATTTTAAACAGATTTTTGAACTTACGTTTTTCTAATTAAGACAAATTTGAGACTCTTATTGGATAAAATACAGTTTTTTCACCTGGGGGCTATTTTCCTTAAAAATTGCTCGATTGCTTTTAAACGTAAAATGTAACAGATATAACCCCCAACTTCACTAATATTCTTCACCTGATACAAATGAAAAGATTTTCGCACAAAAACATCTGTATTTCGTAGTTCAAAGTCACCATTTTTTTAAAAATGCTTATTTTACTTTGTTTACAACTTGCGAAATACCTCATGATTTAAAATTCATTATCAAAGCTCATTTAGTTTTCTTTCAAATAATGTTTTTATTTTGTTTTATAACTGATTTGGAACAAATTTTATGACCGTTCGCTTAAAACACCCAATTTCGCGAGGTTTTTTGAAAAATGTCCAAAATTCGGAAAAATAATTTTTCGGCCAAAAGGCATTAAATGGCCCTCATTAAATTTCTCAACGACTGAAGAAATATAATTGTATTCTAAATGTAAAATTGTACTTTGTTTTAAAATTATCGGATGTTTGTTATTTTTTTGCTAATTTTCAAAAATGGGCCAAGTTTTTGAAAGTCTAAACAATTTTCATAGTGTCATAAATAATGCAAAAAACTCCATTTTTTAACAAAAAATAAAAACAGAAACTTAGCGTATAAGATTGAGAATTTTTTTTATCCAGGTGATATATAAAATTTGATTATTGTTGATTAGTATGACTATGAGCTTACAAATTTATTCGCTATTTTTTTTTCAAATCTTGAGTCGGCAAAAAATAGCTCAAAATGTGTTATTATTACTACTTATGTAGATCAAATTTTTAAATAAATTATTGTATTATAACCCAGGAAGCTCAAAATGTTTTTATGAAACAAAAGTTTTATATTTTTGCGCTTTTTTCTGTCTTTAAAATTTTCGGCCGATAGCACCTTAAATAACTTAAAATAGAAAAAGATTCATGAAAAAAAAAAAACTTAAAAATATAAAACGCTATTTTTGTTCAAAATTATATGGCAGTTATTTTGACATATCTCCCATAAAAATTTGTTTAATATAAGGTTTTCAAAATTAAGGCTAAATCTACGGGCCGGAATATATTTTCACTGCCTCGCGTATTTTTTTAAATTACCGCACCGCATAAATTAAAAAAAAGTTATGCATACGTCTGCATATAAAAAATGCATACGAATGCATAACATATGCATACGTATGCATTTGGGTTGAATCTTGGAACCACACATATCCCGTATAATTTGTTCTTCATTTCTGATTTTTTGTTGTTTATTAATTAATTTTCATGTATTCTTGGTAATCTACATTTCTGAATTTATTTATTACTCATTTGAATATGATTAAACGTTTGAAAACATGAAATATCAATTTTACTGCGCAAAACTTTTTATGTCTAACATGGTATGAAATTTATATCTTTTGGGTTAAACATTCTAAAAGCAACAACGGAAGAATCTCAGGCTACCAAATAGACTTGGTTCATATTGTTTAGAATGTTTTACCTCAGAAAAATTGCACCCTAAGCACTACTATACAGTGCGATGTCAATTCCCCTTATCGATCTATTGACGGCACTTGCAACAATCTAAACGTTCCGGACGCCGGTAGTGCTTTCAGTTTGTATGACACTGGGGCTTACGGAAAAGCTTATGATGACGGTAAGTACTGTGCAATTGTAAACGTAAACTACATGAAGTTTAACTTTTTTCCCTGTAATTTTTGTTGTTTTGATTTGGGGTCGATGGAACTTAGGAACTTGGAGCTGCTGAATCTTAGGACTAAAAATAGGAAACTTGGAACTGTAAGTTTGGAATTCGAAGCCGTAAGCTGGGAACTTGGAGCCGAAAGTAAAAACCGCTAAAACGTTTACCTAAGCCTAAGCGAAGCCTAAATCTACGCCCAAATAATTTTTTCCTCAAGGTTCTAAGTTCCCATTTTGCGTGGCTCCAAGTTCTCAAAAAAAACTCCGATGGCTCCAAGTCCCCTGCTCGTGGCTCTAAATACCCCGTACTTTTGTTTTGTAAAAGTGTTTCACTGTTTAATTAAAATGTTATGTCCTCAATTTAAAGTGCAACTTAAAAGATTTTTTTATTTCCAGGTTAAATACAGCTAAAAAAAAAAGATTTTAACACGTAATTTTTATTCGAAAGGTATATAAATCCTTAAAAATTTAAAGGGTTTTATAAAATATTTTTAAAAAATATAACATTTCAGGAATTAACACGCCCAGAAATCGGGCTAGTGACGGTTCACTCTTACCCAGTCCGCGCGATGTCACATTGAAAGTGCACGATGTGTTTAGTCAGGATGACCCGCGACTAAATCTATTGTACATGCAGTGGGGACAGTTCATCACTCATGACATCATCCAAACCCCTACAGCTACTGGTAAAATAATAAAGAAATCAATTATAATAAGCGCAGATTTTTTAAGTTTCAAAAGTATAGAGTGGCATTAATATATATATATATATATATATTTCAATATTTGACATATAGAAATAAAAATGATGTCCAATTTTAAATATTCTAAACTGAAAAACCAGAAAACTGTCATCTCTATATTCTAAACATATTATTATAATAGCATTTTTACAAATGAAATTCCTATATTGGGTAGACTATTATTTTAATGCTATACTAGGCCGATAATAATGAAATTTGGAAATGTTATAGACTTAGTGCCAAGAAACCCAAATATTAAATTTAAAATAGATAGGTTTTGTATTAAACGATCGGTCGATATAGAAACTTAATTTCCAAAAATGCCGCAACTTGTCCAAGTGCTTAAGATCTTTTTAATTGTAAATCATATTAGTCAAAAATGTAAAATCACTCAATAAAGATAAATGTTTTTTAGCTGAGGATGGAGAAGTTTTGGCGTGTGAATCCTGCACTTCCTCTCAGGATGTTTCAGAAGAATGTTTTCCAATCCCTAATCCCTCAAATGACCCGTTTTTTGTACCAAATTCATGTCAAGATTTTGTTAGAGCTCTGAGCGGACAATTGACCTTGGGTAAACCCTAGTGTTTAGTTTTTATACAAACTTAAAAAACCTTTAATTGTAACGAAACTGTATTGCCTTTTTGTTATTAAAAATATAATAATATTATTGTAAAATTTTAATAATTATAAACACACCAAATACAAAAATTTATAGTATAAAAATACCTATAAGCTTGGAGCGTTTTATGGCAAAATGCGTATTTGGCGCATTATTTTTTATAAAAACAGAAACTAAAAAATCATAGTCGATTTGTCAACTAGAGCAAATCATAGTCAACTGAAGTATTGGATTCGCAAAAAAATGTTTGGATATGAGAACAAATTAACATTTACAGGTTTTCTGAGTTATTTTTTAGGACCAAGACAGCAAATCAATCAAGTTACCAGCTACATCGATGGGTCTCATATTTATGGTAACAATAAAGAACTGGCTCTTGAACTTAGAGAACTGCAAGGCGGTCGAATGAAACTCAAAGCAAATGGGTTGCCTCCTGACGACCCAGACTCAGAATGCAGAGATCAACAATGTTTTAAAACAGGTATTTATTTTGCGTTTATTCTAAGTGAACCTACTTAGATTTGTAAGTACCAGTTTACAACACAACTCTATATATGTATCAGAATAGGAAGAATTTATAAGGAATTGCAGGTTGTTATTATTTGATTTTTAGGTGATGACAGAGCCAATTTCGTGCTGGGCTTAGCTAGTCTTCACACCATGTTTCTGCACGAGCACAATGAAATCGCAGCAGGTCTGGCGTCCGTTAATCCCACTTGGGACGACGAACGACTTTATCAGGTTCATATTTATTTACTTCGCTTATTTTTTTTAACACGAAAACTTAAAGTTTATTTTACATACGTAATGGTTTTGGCAGATCGAAAATTTACAATTTTTAAGTATGCTTATAATAGTGAAATTTCTTTTGTTTTAAATTAATTTTTTAATGATTGGAATAAATATGTATGTTTTTTATACCCTTTTTTTACCAGTTATACACAATCGTAGCCAAACAAACACTTCTTCATTTGGACTTTCTACATTTTTATGACCATTTTTTTAAAATTTTTACTACGATTTGAACATTACTTTGATTTAATAGCCAAAAATTATTTAGTCATTATTATTTTTTGTTCCCTAGCTTAAATAAGATAATCCTCATGCAAATTATTTGATACAACCAATGTAACTACTCGATTTATCAAAAAACCTTGAAACTAAGTACTTATTTTAGTACGTGGAAATTAAAGTGGAAGAACCAAAAGGATGTTATTATTTCAGGGTCGTCCAAATCAGTAAAAAATCAAATTTGCCCAGCGTTCATTGGTTAAAAGTGATTTTATCGCGTTGTAATTCTATTGAGCCTCTTAACACTGAACAAAGTTCTCTTAAAGGAAACATTTGCGTCCAAGGGGAGTTTATTTCGCTACCATCATTACAAAAACAATTATATTACACCAGCTATTTATCAACTGCAGTGTTTGCATCGTAGCAGCCAAAGGATAATTATGTAACTTGTTTAAAATAAAAAAATTTACTTAATTTAAAATAATTTAGGAAGCCAGAAGAATTGTTGCAGCGCAGCTTCAGCACATTACTTACACTTGGTATCTCAAGAAAATTATTGGATCTACACACTGGCAACAATACGGACTCAGCGGTTCTTCTGCCGGTAGCTCCTATGGAAATTGCCCTGCCAAAGTATTTGCACACTTTGCCGCCGGAGCGTTTAGGTATAAAATCATATTATATATTGTAATTTATGTGTTAAACTTTTCGTTTGAAATACCGATTGAAACTACAATATATTTTAAAAAAGTTTTTATTTGTAGAGAATGACAATAATTATCGTAATTACTTTTAAATAAATAACATGAAAACTTTAGGCCTTTCGGTCACAGTCAAATCCAAAATTCCCAATGGATTTCAACAAACATCGGCGGACGTACTGGAAATCATTTAACTTACGACTTTTTTAACACCAGCAAACTCCAACATGATGGTGATGGAATTGCGTCTGTGGCTAGGATTTTAATGGGCAGCGGTAATCAGCGTTGTAAATATGCTGACAGGTATAATAAGCACCAAGCATAATCTATTACTAAAGTATTATAATTGTTTTTATCTACTATTATAATTATTTGTTTATATGAACCCAAACTTAAAAATATACAAAAAGTAAAGTATTATTGTATGTTTTAAATATGTTTTGAATTTTTGAATTAAAATAAAACTTTTTTTACAGTTTAAAAAAACCGCGCAGAGTTTTGTAAAAATAGTGGATTTAGATTTTTCGCTAAAGTAACCCGTGACCAAATGTTAGCCACTAGTAAAGTTGCAACAGATGGTTTTGATCTCGCCGCTGTGGATATTCAACGAGGAAGAGACTTTGGACTACCACCCTATGTGAAATTTCTTCAGCAGGTAAATTCTTATATGTACACTTGTTTTAATTGCAAAGACTAAAAATTGGTGTTTAGTTGACATTTTATACCGCGTGTTTTGTACAAAGTTAAAAGAGTGTAGATTTGGACGGCACGGTCCGGCTTCTTATTTTTACAGTTTATTAAGGCGGACTTGCTTTTGTTTATGAAATTAAACAGTCAAAAAACAGTTACAAATCATTATTAGTATGTTTTACAGGCTTTTTTTGACAGCCAGTGAACAAAATAAGTCATAATTTAACATATCAATTAAACTCGATTCCAATTTTTTTCCCATTCCAACAACTTTTAGTTAAACGAACTAAACCGAAATGGCACGAGGTAGCGACAAATCAAAAAACGAAAGTGTTTTAGCAAAACCCTTGAAAACTTTATTTTAAAATTATATAGCGTGTTCCAAACGACCTTAAAATTTTGATAATACTTTGAAACTGCAAATTTACCTTAATTTCGGTCCACGAGTAAGCAAATTCTCATTTCGGAGAACTGCCAACCAGTCCATTTATAATTATTTGGAATGGCTTAAACATTACTGAAATTTACAAAATCTTCTTATAAATGAAAATTAAGCGCTGTTTATTTAAAAATATATGAATTATTTTTAATCTTGTTTATTTTTAAGAAATACTCGCAATCCATTCTTGCTTATTGAATTATTTTTATAATTGTTGCAAATGAAAAAAATAATAAAATTAACATTATTAAGAAAGCAAATTGCAAATCGATTTATCATTGAAAGAAAAAACAAAAAAATAAAACGGTCATTTTTCAAATTAATATCTGTTTACAAATTTTATGCAAAAAACCCATGGCTTGTTAGATTTATCGCTTCAACATAGCCTTCGGGTTTAGATAAAAAAGGCATTGAGATTTTATATTTTCTTGAAAACAAAAATTATTTATAAAAAACAATTGCAGAAAAAATATCAAGCGCATTACTAAATCGCTTTAAAATCATAAATTTTGCCCACAAGTTGCTAAAAAAAGGTTAAAATAAGTTTGACTTGGAATTCTATAATATATAACCCATCGATACTGATTTTGTCGGTTTATTGTGTTACTTTGCCGGGACATTTAACTGGTCTTTGAATATAATTCATAACATTCATTCTGTTTCTACTTTTATTCATTTACTGACAGTTTATTAATTTATTGGGGGTTTTATTTCCCATTTTTCTTTCTTCATAAAAATATTTTATTTTTTAAATTTTTTTTTGCGTTACCGCTAAACAATTAAAAGCCTAAACACATTTTTGTTATCGTAATTTTTGTAATACAAGAACTAAAAATGAAGTGTTTTTTGTTTATATCAATTTTCGTTTTTTAATTGTTTCATTAATTGCGATTTTGTGTTTCGTACAATGTATATAAAAATTTTATGTCTTGGTCAATTTAAATGAATAAAGTATTTCATAACATATTATATACTATATATTAGTATTTCATAACATATTCATAATATATCTTATACTTAATTTTTGTTTGTGTGTTGATCCGTTTTTTATAACCGATATACAAAATCAGTGATGTTCTTACCCTCCAATATTGTGCTTCGGAGCTCCGTTTGTGACACATACCGCGTATGTGACCCTTTCGTGAAAACTCAAAGTACAAGCGTTAATAAAAGGCGAATATCTTTCTACTTTCATTGTCCGTCCTATGGTGTAATTGATAGCACGCCAGAGTCAATTGGAGGTTATGGGTTCAATTCCTGTATCGGCCAAATTTTTCAATAAATTTGGCTGTCTAAATTTTTCAGCGCCTGATTATTTTCACTTCTACTTTGGGTCGTCACACGCCTATTTAAAACGGAGGGAACTCTGGAACTCCGCCCTTTAAATGAGATATTTTAATTTTATTTAAGCTTGAAATTCATTTAAAGGTGCGATGCGTAGTCAAACTTTTTGTCTTTGATTTTGATAAATTATTGTGAAAACTGCCCCTGCCTCCACTAGCCCACAAAAATTTTTTCAACAAAATATCTCCAGTGTTCAGGAGTTAAGACCCCCAAAAATGGCGTTTTCGACAATTCTGTACGTGAAAGATTGCTCATTGGGTATGACGATTTAAGTTACAAATTACGTATTTTAAAAAGCGGCTAGTTTTTACTTTAATTTTATACCTTGATCGTTAACATTGGTGCAGTGTTTATCGAGATATTGCGTTTCCCGCACAAAAAACCCGTGATTTTTTCGTTAAAAACACCAAACGATGGCAGCCATTTTATGAAGTTTGCCCAACCTTTTTTTCTTCACTTCGTGTTTTTGGTGAAAAAATCGCGGGTTTTTTGTACAAAAAACGCAATATCTCGACAAATACTGCACTAATTTTAACGATAAAAGCAAAAATTAAAGCAGAAAATAGCTGCTTTCTTGGAGTACGTAATTTGTAACTTAAATCGATTTACCCATTGGGCAAACCTTCATGTACAGGATTGTCGAAAACGCCATTTTTGGGGGTCATAACTCCTGAACTACTGGAGATATTTTATTGAAAAAATTTTTGTGTGCTATCGGGGGCAGGGGTAAAATTTTCACCAAAAATTATCAAAATCGAAGACAAAAAAATTTGACTCCGCACCGCACCTTTAAAGTTATTCTATAAACATTAAGACTATTTTTATTGATTTAAATAAGTTTTTAAAAAAATTTGAAATTCAAAAAATTTTGACAAAATAATCTTTAACATCTCTCTTTAATTATTCACGAAATTAGTACAAAAATTGGCCAAACCTTAGGAGATCCGCAACTTCAGGGGTTGCTCTGGGGCTCCTAAAAACGGAGTTCCGGAAAACATCACTAAACGGAATGCTCACAAAATTTAGTACAATTATACCTTCGTTTGACCTACAAAGTAAAGTAACTTAATAAACTAACATTTTTAAAATTCGTTTTTTGGGAAAAATACCTCAACTTTAATCAAAAAGATAGAACGCACCGCAAACCAGGCTTGCTTTATGCTGAAATTGAACTTTAATTTTATTTTTTAACTAATCCGTAAAAACTTATTTTAAAATTGTTATTTTTTGGTTTGAATTTTAAACTGACAACAAAGAAACATGGAAATATTTCATAAAAGGACGCGCTGCATGCGTCTTCGCAGTTATATACAAATTAAACCCGGTTATTGTATTCCGAAACACATACCCGAATACGAGGCAAATTTTTTCACGGTAAGGGATGTCCCTGTATATGTTAAAATCTTAAAAATATGGTAAATTGTTTTTTATCTTATTTAAAAAAAATAATAAACTTTTAGCTAGAAGCGGGAAAAATCGGAAAATTTAATTGCTGAATAAAATTTATTTCTATCAAAAAATGTTTTAACCAGTTGAAATAACTAGTGTTGTTCAGCTAACTATAGCTAGTTAGTTAACTAGTAAGTTAATTGGTCAAAAATTTAAACTAGTAAGTTAATTGCTAAAAATTATGAACTAGTAAGTAAACTAGTAAGTTAACTGTAGCTTAAAAAATGCACTAGTTAACTAGTTATCTAGTAACAATAGCTAAAGTCTTCCAGGCTGAAATTAAGGGCGTAACCGCTCTCCGCCAGAAAGAAATAAACAATAAACCCAGGAGCAAGAAAAAGTTATGGAACCAATTATTATTTAGTTGCGTCATGTGTTTCGGTGCACGTGATATTTTCTCAAAAACCAGTGGTTACTTTACCACACATCTATTTTCACCCTGATAGAATTTATGTTTAGTAAGTTAACTAGCACAACTCTAGCTTGCCTTTTTTTATTTGCCTATAGACCAAAAAACATAAAACGAACTCATCTACAGTTCTAACAGTAAAAAGGGGCGCCAATACTGCTCAATGCTAACCTTCGGTGCTGCTCTCTCCATCTAGCCATCCAAGTCATCTTGTATACACTGAGACGCGAAAATATTTGGTTAAAGTTAAAAGCCTAAATTTTATACGGCTTTCACGTTGAACTATTTTTAGGAAACAGGACAATCTCCAAGAAGTTTTAACGATTTGGCTTATTTGGTTGACAATCAAAAAACACTAAAAGCTCTCCAAACAGCGTACAAGTAAAATAATCCAGTTTTTTTATTTCTTCTACATTATAATGATGCTTTTAAGCATTAGTTTGTATGAGTTTAAATGACGAGTGCAGACTGGAAATTGATAATCAAATAACACCATTTTTTATACAAAAAGGATAGCCTGAAACTAAAGCTTAATTTAAATTAAATCAAATTTGCTTAGGACCACTATAGTAAACTAGCACTTTAAAAAAAAAAAACAAGTAAAGAATTTTTCCAAAAAACCTCTGCGCAAATGTAAGGGTTTCTTGTATTTTTTTGGTAACTGTGAGTTTATAAATCCACCGATTTTTATTGTACATAAGTTAATTTTTAAAACATTGTTGTTTGAAAGTCGTTATTTAAATAAACAGTTCTAAAATTAAAAAAAAACAACATTGATTTCTAATTTTTAAAAATTATTGTTTGATTTTGGAACACATACAAATAAAAAATAAAAAAACAACAGTTTTTTTTTCCAAAAAATAGTCCTAACAATTAAACATTAGTTGGGATAAATTTTTGGCTATCGGTTTTTATTTCTGCAAAGTTTTTTTAATGTTCTGGCCCCCAGCCTTTATGTATTATGTAGAAGTTTATTTAATGCAAATTATAATAAATTATGATAGGTAATATATCTGCATTATTGATAACTAGATGTAGATATCTAACGATATGTTTCCGCCCTAGTCTGGCCAACCTTAGCCTTTTTTAGTTGCCGCAACAAGTCGCAAACCTATACTTTCAACCTTCCACGATCAATCATCCATCAACTGTAAATCTGATTTCAACAAAAAAAATTACACCCCGAAATAAAACCCATAACGATATAAATTTAACCATATTTGTTTACAAAAAAGGATTGATAATAATAGATTTTGATTGGCTGCCCTCCAGTGAGTCTAAAAACTATCAAAAGTTTCAGAAGTTTTACATCACTTAACAAGACAGCATACTATGAAGCCTATACTTGTTAATAAGCTTCTTTGGCTATAACGCAAAATTCACGTCTTCCCGATAAATTTATTACATTCTTATTTGGATAGAAAACATGTGATAAAATACGGCAATTAAAAGAGTCTGAAACTGATTTTAAAATCTAAGAACTATTTAGATCAGTAGAAGATATCGATTTGTTTACGGGATTGGCGTCCGAAAAACCGAGATTCAGGAGGTAGAGTAGGGAACACTGCCGCGGCTAAAATTGCCAAGCAATTCCAAAATTTAAAAAATTGCGATCGATTCTTCTCACGAGCATCTGAATCAGCCCAGGCAGTTTTGCGCCAATTTTGGAAATATTTATTACAGCTAATTTTTTTAATGTTCTCTGTACGTTTAGTCTAATAATAACGAAAGGTTACCACCAAAGTGGGTTTAGGAAAATTTTCTTCATAAAAATGAGCAATTAGCACTTACTAAAATTTGGGGAATTACTGACTGCAATTTAGCAAAAAGCCCTCAATCAGCATTATGTCACGCTTAGTATGAGTAAATATTTGTTTTTATAGCTTGACTGGCGGAAATCTATCGGACGACAAAATTCAAGGGTCTCATTTGTCGTCAAATCCTGCGGATTTCATCTTCATACAGCAATAAGTAGTTGTACTTCGTTCAGTTGCGTCTTGCTAGTGAAAATGGCCTTTAAACACGGCAATTTAACCGGTCAACACTTGCGGTTCAATGCTCGAGCAGCTGACACAAACAACGCCCGCTAAAGAGCCATAAAACGCAAGACAGGTGCAATGAATTGACCAATTTCATGGGCGAGTTAACAGTCGGACAACAGGATTATAATTTATCGTTTACAAAGATGGGTCCACACCGGCAAGGCCGTAAAACTACGCGCCATCCGGTGATAGAGGAAACGATTTGGCGGTCTTCAAAAATGCACGATTAAATAAAAATTTATCATGATAAAGTTTTACGAATTTATTGAGAAAAACTAACGTTTCCTGTCCATTTTTTTAGTTGTTCATAGGATATTTTCGTGATAAATTTTAAAATCAAAATTTAACGGCTTGTTTTTTTAAGAGTTTCGGAATTTGAATTCAGGCAACGGCGATGCATTTTGAAGAATTTTTTTGCCACTTTGATTAAAAATTATGATCGCACCATAAAAATATAAATGATTTTGTGCAGCCAAATTATGCAAATAATAATGAAATTTAATTAAAAAACGAGCGTTGGATGAAATAAAAATAAGCGATCATTTTGACATTGCTTCAAAAATCTTGCGTCAAATAGCAGGTTTCTTCTGTTGGAACTAGCATTTTTACTCGTTTTTGAAATTTTAATATCCAACTGTATTCTTTAAAGACTCGTTTATGTTACGAAAATACCTTTAAATCCTGTCAGCATTTTAAATGGACTAAAACCGCAGACTATATTTGCCAATTGTCCTATAAGAAACTAACTATATTCAGCCACCTCTGCGACACAACTTTCCCAAATAAAATTAGATGGACATGTCCGCGTTGGCTTTTAGTCTATGCGGGTGGCATATGAAAACCGGTAAATGGATTTGTCCATTTTGACACATTCCCATGTCGGGATGCGTCAGGCGGGAATCACTCGTAAAACTTTAATGCGCTCTGACCATTAAGACTCCTAAACCATTTGTTCGCAGTACGGCAAAATGAGTCCAAGTAAGTAGGGAATTAATAAAGAAATGCGACTCATTTTTGTGTTTTCTCTCTAGTTTCGTAGAGCTGTTGTCGTCTATTTCGTGTCTATGACTGATTCTGTGTTTTGGTTAGAAATATAAAACCAGTCACAGTCGATTATACATTACCCGTTGGCTGTGACTCTATTTTCCAAAGCGGTATAGCCGCTCTAATTACGCATGGGCGCCCGAGGAACACAAGGAAGCCGATGGAGGGAGGGTGTGGAAATTTAAAATCCAGCTCCAGTGTCCGAGAGAAAGTCGCCCTTATCGAATTTGCACAAAACTCAATTCGCTCCAATCCGTTTCTAATTACCATTTCGTTTTCCTCACCGACCGTCATTACTATGGCAAAATGAGTTGCAGTCATTATAAACTAAATGGGAGTGTGACTTATTCTCCAGTTATTGAGAATCCGGTTTGAAATTTAAAATGAGTCACAGACGCATATAAGTTATTGCGGAATTATAGCTCATTTTGCTGTAGTAACGACGGTTAACCCTTTCCGTTTTACTGAACGGGGAAAGGGAAAATCGTATAGAGAATCATTATACAGTTGCGGAACCGTCATTGTTTTTGAACAAATAATATTGCATACTAAATTCCGGTTTAAAATTTTCATGTATCTAGCTCTACATTTTTTAGACAAAGCAAAAATAAGAATTGACCAAGGAGATTTATGGTGATTACAGCGAATAGATGCAAAAAAGTGAATTACAATTGCTTCAAATAGAGTAGAACTTCAATGTAATAATTTGTGTTCAGAAACACGCTTTAGATTCATTCAATAGTATTACGGATTCCATACACCTTCGTTATTTTGTACTCTCTTAAAGGTGCGTTGCGAAGTCAAACTTTTTGTCTTCGATTTTGATAATTTTTAGTGAAAACTTCACTCCTGCCCCCAATAGCCCACAAAAATTTTTTCAGCAAAATATCTTCAGTGGTTCAAAGTTATGACCCCCAAAAATGGTGTTTTTCGACAATTCTCTACCAGACGTCTGTACGTGAAAGATTGCTTAACGGGTATAACGTTTTAAGTAAAAAAATATTAAGTTAAAGTTTAAATTATACACTCAAAAAAGCGGCTACTTTCAACTTTAAATGATACTTTGATTGTTAAAATTCGTGCAGTATTTCTCGAGACTTGTGTTTTCCGTGTTTTCCGTATAAAATCGTGTTTTCGTACAAAAAACCCGCGATTTTTTTGCATTACAAGAAACCAAACGACGGCAGTGAATTGATGAAGTTTGCTCAACATTTTTGCCGCCTAGTCGTATTTTTAGTGAAAAAATCGCGTTTTTTTGTACAAAAAACGCAATATCTCGAGAAATACTGCACCAATTTTAACAATCAAGACATCAATTTAAAGTGAAGATTCACCGCTTTTTCAAGTGCATAACCGGACGTGGGGTGCCTGAATTGGGAAAAACAGTTTTTACCTGCCTCCTACCTGTCTCCCTCAAAAATTTTGCTCTGCCTGTACCTGCCTCCTACCTCTTCCACCCTGCCTCCGAGAAAGTTTTAGACTGCCTCCTACTTGCCTCCTAACCTGTATATGCTTCAACATAGGAGCCAAGGTCACCTGCCTCCTACCTGCCTCCGAGGCAGCTTTTCCTGCCTCCACCCTGCCTCCTACCTGCCTCCGGTCTTTTGGAGGGGGCATCAAAGCCGTCTTTACCGGGATAATTTGTAACAAAAATCGCTATTTTCATTGAGAAATCTTTCAAGAACAGAATTGTCGAAAAACACCATTTTTTGAGGGTCATAACCCATGAACCACTGGAGATATTTTGTGGAAAAAATTTTTCTAAGCTATTGGGAGCAGGAGTAATGTTTTCACAAAAAATTATCAAAATCGAGCAAAAGTGTGACTCCGCACCTGATGCACGGTGAGGGCACCAATAAAAAATAATATATCTTAAAAAAACATAATAAAATACACAAAAGTTTTTCCACGATTAAAATAATTGATAAAATGATTTTATTTTTTAATTTTAATAGCTACTGAAAACATCAACGTACAGCAAAAGAAAAAAAATTTAATGTCACAGCTAGCAATACAAAATATTTTAAATTTAATTTTAGTGATAATAAAACTCCCACCATAAAAAAAATTTTTTAAAATTAAAAAAAAATCAAAACAAAAAAGCTTGCTAAAGAAAGGGTCGATTTAGAGGAGCTTTATCTTTTTTTTATTTGACAAATAATAATGTTTTTGTTTGTGGAAATTTGGCAGAATGACTAGATTGCTGAGAATCGCCAATATTGTTTAGTTTTTATTCCTTAAAATAAAAATAAAATTAAGTTAACGAACAACACTAATCGTGGTTGGGGGTTTATAGTTTTTTTATTATTGTTTATATTATCGTTTATTTGTTTTAAAACTCGCCAATCTTAATTGTAAGCAGGTTTGTAACTGACTTATTGGTAAACTGTTTTAATGAAAATTAGAATACGCGCAGGAGCTTTTGAAATTAGCAAAAATACAAGTATTTTTTAACAAATTTTCAACAATACTCGTTACACGAAACCTTAAAACTAAATTTTTTCTTGTTTTGCTCATGGTGGTAGTTTTATTATCACTAAAATTAAATTTAAAATATTTTGTATTGTGAGCTGTGAACATTAAATTTTTTTTCTTTGCTGTACGTTGATGTTTTCATAGCTATTAAAATTAAAAAATAAAATCATTTTATCAATTATTTTAATCGTGGAAAAACTTTTGTGTATTTTATTATGTTTTTTTAAGATATATTATTTTTTTAATTGTGCCCTCACCGTGCATCAGGTGCGGAGTCACACTTTTTGTCTTCGATGTTGATAATTTTTTGTGAAAACCTTACTCCTGCTCCCAATAGCTTAGAAAAATTTTTTCCACAAAATATCTCCAGTGGTTCATGGGTTATGACCCCCAAAAATGGTGTTTTTCGACAATTCTGTTCTTGAAAGATTTCTCAATGAAAATAGCGATTTTTGTTACAAATTATCCCGGTAAAGACGGCTCTTGAACCTGCCTCCAGAAGACTGGAGGCAGGTAGGAGGCAGGGTGGAGGCAGGTAAAACTGCCTCGGAGGCAGGTAGGAGGCAGGTGACCTTGGCTCCTATGTTGAAGCATATACAGGTTAGGAGGCAAGTAGGAGGCAGTTAAAACTTTCTCGGAGGCAGGGTGGAAGTAGGTAGGAGGCAGGTAGGAGGCAGCAAAATTTTTGAGGGAGACAGGTAGGAGGCAGGTAAAAACTGTTTTTCCCAATTCAGGCACCCCACGTCCGGTTATGCACTTAAAAAAGCGGCTACTTTTTACTTTAAATTGATGTCTTGATTGTTAAAATTGGTGCAGTATTTCTCGAGATATTGCGTTTTTTGTACAAAAAAACGCGATTTTTTCACTAAAAATACGAAATGGCGGCAAAAATGTTGAGCAAACTTCATCAATTCACTGCCGTCGTTTGGTTTTTTTTAACGAAAAAATCGCGGGTTTTTTGTACGAAAACACGATTTTATACGGAAAACACGGAAAACACAAGTCTCGAGAAATACTGCACGAATTTTAACAATCAAAGTATCATTTAAAGTTGAAAGTAGCCGCTTTTTTGAGTGTATAATTTAAACTTTAACTTAATATTTTTTTACTTAAAACGTTATACCCGTTAAGCAATCTTTCACGTACAGACGTCTGGTAGAGAATTGTCGAAAAACACCACTTTTGGGGGTCATAACTCCTGAACCACTGAAGATATTTTGCTGAAAAAATTTTTGTGGGCTATTGGGGGCAGGAGTGAAGTTTTCACTAAAAATTATCAAAATCGAAGACAAAAAGTTTGACTTCGCAACGCACCTTTAAGAGAGTACAAAATAACGAAGGTGTATGGAATCCGTAATACTATTTAGTTAAACCAAAGCGTGTTTCTGAACACAAATTATTACATTGAAGTTCTACTCTATTTGAAGCAATTGTAATTCACTTTTTGCATCTATTCGCTGTAATCACCATAAATCTCCTTGGTCAATTCTTATTTTTGCTTTGTCTAAAAAACGTAGAGCTAGATACATGAAAATTTTAAACCGGAATTTAGTATGCAATATTATTTGTTCAAACACGACGGTTCCGCAACTGTATAATGATTCTCGATACGATTTCCCTTTCCCCGTTCAGTAAAACGGAAAGGGTTAACCGTCGTTACTACAGCAAAATGAGCTATAATTCGTATAAACTATATGCGTCTGTGACTCATTTTAAATTTCAAACCGCACTCCAATAACTGGAGAATAAGTCACAGTCCCATTTAGTTTATAATGACTGCAACTCATTTTGCCATAGTAATGACGGTCGGTGAGGGAAACGAAATGGTAATTAGAAACGGATTGGAGCGAATTGAGTTTTGTGCAAATTCGATAAGGGCGACTTTCTCTCGGACACTGGAGCTGGATTTTAAATTTCCACACCCTCCCTCCATCGGCTTCCTTGTGTTCCTCGGGCGCCCATGCGTAATTAGAGCGGCTATACCGCTTTGGAAATAGAGTCACAGCCAACGGGTAATGTATAATCGACTGTGACTGGTTTTATATTTCTAACCAAAACACAGAATCAGTCATAGACACGAAATAGACGACAACAGCTCTAGAAACTAGAGAGAAAACACAAAAATGAGTCGCATTTCTTTATTAATTCCCTACTTACTTGGACTCATTTTGCCGTACTGCGAACAAATGGTTTAGGAGTCTTAATGGTCAGAGCGCATTAAAGTTTTACGAGTGATTCCCGCCTGACGCATCCCGACATGGGAATGTGTCAAAATGGACAAATCCATTTACCGGTTTTATATGCCACCCGCATAGACTAAAAGCCAACGCGGACATGTCCATCTAATTTTATTTGGGAAAGTTGTGTCGCAGAGGTGGCTGAATATAGTTAGTTTCTTATAGGACAATTGGCAAATATAGTCTGCGGTTTAGTCCATTTAAAATGCTGACAGGATTTAAGGTATTTTCGTAAAATAAACGAGTCTTTAAAGAATACAGTTGGATATTAAAATTCAAAAACGAGTAAAAATGCTAGTTCCAACAGAAGAAACCTGCTATTTGACGCAAGATTTTTGAAGCAATGTCAAAATGATCGCTTATTTTTATTTCATCCAACGCTCGTTTTTTAATTAAATTTCATTATTATTTGCATAATTTGGCTGCACAAAATCATTTATATTTTTATGGTGCGATCATAATTTTTAATCAAAGTGGCAAAAAAATTCTTCAAAATGCATCGCCGTTGCCTGAATTCAAATTCCGAAACTCTTAAAAAAACAAGCCGTTAAATTCTGATTTTAAAATTTATCACGAAAATCCCTATGAACAACTAAAAAAATGGACAGGAAACGTTAGTTTTTCTCAGAAAATTCGTAAAACTTTATCATGATAAATTTTTATTTAATCGTGCATTTTTGAAGACCGCCAAATCGTTTCCTCTATCACCGGATGGCGCGTAGTTTTACGGCCTTGCCGGTGTGGACCCATCTTTGTAAACGATAAATTATAATCCTGTTGTCCGACTGTTAACTCGCCCATGAAATTGGGCAATTCATTGCACGTGTCTTGCGTTTTATGGCTCTTTAGCGGGCGTTGTTTGTGTCAGCTGCTCGAGCATTGAACCGCAAGTGTTGACCGGTTAAATTGCCGTGTTTAAAGGCCATTTTCACTCACTGCGACAGCAAATGCCTATTTGATTTGTAGTTTTTTGAACGATCAATTGCGGTTTTGGTTTTTTTGCAGTTTTTTTACTTATGTTTTATTTCGTAGATTGTGGTTTTCGTTATTTTCGGTTTTTACTAGATAGTATATTTGAGTATAGATGTTTTTCTATATTTTTCTATACAGGCCGCGATCTAATACAATAATAAAATATAACATTTAATCCATATTAAACAATAATCTCGTTAGTGAGGTTACTACCTTCCAATATTATGCTCTGAAGCTCAGGCCTTTTAGATATTTAAAACGAAAGGAGCTCTGGAGATCCGGCCTTTAATAAATTATTATATCAGCATTTTTTTGAACGATTTGTATTATTTTTAATAAGTTTTAAAAAAAATTTAGTCTGCAATTATTCTTTAATTCTTCGTGAAATTAGAACAAAAGTAGGGCGAACCTCTGGGAGTTGCTCCGATTTTCTGTTTTTCGGAGCCAGTAGGTACATCGCTAAATCTTATACAATTATATATTTAATCAATTTTAAACACTTTGTATTATTTGGTGGATTTTTAATTTTAACGCATATTTCATCAGCAGATTGAAGCGAAAGTGTGTGCATGAGTTCTGTATATGTAAAAATTGTTTATAAGAATTTGCATACTTAATTATGAATTCGCTACCTAGTGGTAAAAGACGACAAATCCAACGGCTTTATAAAATTTATTGCTCACCCCACAACAGCAGCTGACCACGATCAGTAGATAAGCGAACGTGAACGCCCATACAATTGTGAACGCACTTTGACACTATTATGATCACACGTTTTAGGAACCCACTTTTTTGGGTTGGTTCACACCGGAGAGAGGCGATTGATAAGTGACCACGCCTTCTGCGTACGTTTACACCGTTACATTATCATTGTTCGCTGCGTTGTAAACTTGCTGTCACTTCTCAGTCCGATGTGAATCAGCCTGCCTAACTGTTAAGTCTTTATTCAATGAGTTGAGACCGAAAAAGTTGAGCGGTTTTAAAATCAGTTTTTTTTATATGTGGTTCTTATGACACCAATTTTATACAATATCAACATATTCAACATAAAGCCCTTTTTGTTCTTTTTAACTTCATGTTTAGTTTGATTTTTTAAATCAAAAATTGTTTTTTGTTAATGTTTTTGTAATTTTTACCGAATTTTTTGATTATTTTCGATGTCTGCTATATTTTGACAAGGTTAGGTTAGATTATAAGTTTTATTCTGTATGCATTACAGTAGCATCTGAAAGAAAATGTTTTTGACTTTTCATTTTACACTATTGAAGTTTATTATTAATTCGTGCACTTTTTTTGAATTTTTCAAAAGTTATGTCCAAAACTTATGGTTAAAAAATTATTAGAAAAAATAGTCAATTTTGGCGCCCCGTTTGAAATACATTTTTTACTAAAGACAAGACATTATTTTGTAATGAAAAAAAAGCACAACTTTATTGCCTCGTAAATTGCGAAACGGAATAATAAAACCTAGAAATTGTTCCCGTTTCTTATAAAAGTGAAACTCGAATAATTGGTATGGAAGCGGTGTTTAAGTCTCCAGCTGTTTATTGGGTTGTAAATGAAAATATTAGCAACACAAGTCAAAAATCGAAGAAAAAAATCATGATCGATGTCACCAGCCAGTTTTAATTGTTTAAAATTGCCTTCTTACCCAAATTATGGATTCGACCCACCGAAATATGGGTATAGTCTTTAGTTTAGTCGTTACTCTGACACAAAGAGTCACAATCAGTATAAAATCTACGTGATTCTGACCCATTTTGTTTATATTAATTGTGTGTTAAGATATAAAACGATTCACAGTGATTTTATGACGCATTTGACTTATTTTGCAGATCAAGCGAAGTGGACGAGCGTGGAGGTGATTGGATATATATATAATTCCGCGTTTTTGCTAAAAAAATAAAATAAATGAGAGTCAACAGCTGCGAACGCATTTTATTCCAAACCTCAATCTCATTTACGTAAGATTCGACGATTTTGACAATTTCGTTCATGCGTCGAAATCTTCATAAAAAGGATTAAAACTTTAGCACCTTGCTTTTATAGGGTCTCAAATTGTTTTTTTCTTCGAATCAAGACCAGTCGGTTGTTCTTTTGTCTAATATGAATACAATTTATTTCCAGTACCACAGGTTTTAACTTTGCGCCTTTCGCTATATTCACCTGTTCCAACCTACCGACCCATTTATCAAATAAAAATTTATTGATTTTATTGTTAACTCTTTGAATTAAGGCTTGAGGCGCATTAGATATAGCAGAACAAAGCAAAGACATAAAAAGCTACAATTGGCTTGTGTGAATTGTACGGGTCAGAAAAGCCGTGAGAACATAAAGCCAGCAATTTCAGACTATAATATTAATAATGCTGCTGGGGCTTCGAGGTCCGTAACGGAGATTTGTTGTTATTCAGAGCTCCCAAAAACTTCACCTTATTTTCGATGGTAGGATTTGTTCTAGTTATACCTGCTTCAACTGGGCTGCTACGATTGGCACCTAAATTGCTTAAAGTTTAAAGTTCCCTCGGTTATAAATCTCTTGGGTCTTAGTTTTTATAAATTACGTGTTGTGTTGCTAAATAGGTCGTTGATTCGGCTTATGTATATTTCCTTTAATTTTTTCGTAATTTCTACAATAGTAAAACACGTAATAGTCGCTTTAGTCTTGTTTTAGACTCATCTTGAAGGGGAAATTTGGTTCAAAAATACCTTTTGAAAGGATCGGCCAAAGCCCTTCCAAAGTTCTAACGAAATCGGAAGGAGTATTCTTTCTTTTTATATCGCGATTTTATTTCGCTGATTTTATTTCGACCCGGTCGCGCACCTCTTTCGCGATACCGACCGAGATTTAAAGTTGCAGTCCGGTATAAATGTTGACACAAGCCCGAACTTTGTTTTTAAATAACTTGGTGTTTGTTTGAGTATTGATATGTTTTCTCGTGTTCTAATAAATTACTTTTGCAATGTAGTTTTAGTGAGTCAAAGAAATATAATTGCGTAATTTTCCCTCGGTGGATCACAACAAAACGCACCGCTTAGCGAAACTTACAACTGTCTTGCTTATCGTCGTGACTCTGACACAATGAGTCTAAAGCATCGTAAAATACGCGTAATTCTGACTCTTTTTATATCTTAACACACATTTATTATAACAAAATGAGTCATGATCACGTTGATTTTATACTGATTGTGACTCTTTGTGTCAAAGTTAACGACCGCAGACCTTGTATGAACGCGCTCAGTCCTGGATGTCGTTTAATGCGTTTCAGTACTAAAAAAGCACGATATTAAAAAAATTCGATCATTTACCGGGCAACAATTTAATTGGTCAAATAACGGTTCGTCGACAAAACGGTCCCGAGACTCGACGGTTTCGGAAAGCCGCTGACTTTTGCCACCACAGAGGAAAAAAGCGGGAATAATAATAAATATTAGAGCCGTTTTGCAATATATTTCACAAACCAAACGCGTCTTAAGTGTATCGTCTGTAGAACAGTCATGTTTCGTTTTTTTCTTCAGCAAGTCAAACTGGGTGAGATAATTGAGGAGTACCGTTCTTGTTTTGCTGTTTTCTACAATTATGCTTTTTTGGTTTTTTTCCAGGTTTTATATTTTGTTTTATTCAAAGTGAACCAATTACTCCCAAGACAAAACTGAAATTACTGGCGGTCTAATGAAATTTAACCTCCTATTTTATGCCGTTTATATGTCCTCATTTTTAGGAAAATTTTAAAACCCATTAATTTTGCACCAGATTTTAATTTTTTGGTGCAAGGAGCAAAAACTTCAGTTTGGCTAGAATTAAGATTGATTGTCGTGCAAAAATCGGCTAAAGTGCAGATATTCTGGTGTTTGTTTTTGCACGCTTCGACAAGTTTTATAATTTAACTGCGTCAAAGAAATTTTTTTCAGATAAGTTTTTTTGCATTAAAAATATTTTTAAAAAAATATTAATATTTTCAATACAAGTACTAATATTTACTTTTTATTTTGTATTTCCAAAAAATTGAGAAAAATGAACTAACATTATTTTTTCAGTTCTGTCACCTACGATTCGGAACTTCAAACCAAGAAAGCTCGATCTGAAAATATGGAAATTTGAAACCGAAAACGCCGGTGGAGTTTAGAGCTTTAAATTCTTGAAGCTCTTTAACTTCAGATAAAAACTGATTTTCTATTTACAACGCACTAGTTTCCGTTTTTTCCCCTCTAAGTTCTTAAAAAGCAAAATCGAAAAATGATAAGTTTTTTATTGGCATTTTTTTATAGTTCTTATGCTTTTTATGTTTCAACCGTTTGCTGATGTTACTTTATTCAGGCAATCTAAGTATTTTACACGATAAAAAGCAAAATTTAGTGCTGAATGTTAAAAATAGCCTTTTTCTCAATATATATCAGCGAATTTAACGATTCAAATGATTTCAGACTACTCAGTTGTAATTTTGTTGCTGACAATGGGGTCTGTTGCTGCCACTATCTAATGATCTTGTGATTAAGAGTCCTAACTAAGAATACTGAAAGGGTTCTTTATTAGCCTTTGGCGATCATAAATCCAAATGGTAATCCTTTTTGTTTGTGTCGCTTTCGCATAACGCACTGAAGGGCTCTGTCTTGGCTTCTGTTAGCCAGGTTTTAAAATATGTTTTTACAACAATTGATCAAAAAAAAACGTATTATACTTTTTAGGGACTGTTTTCCACTTAAAATTAATCATAAAAAATGCGGATGAATAGTGTTATGAGTATAGAAAGTGGGTAAAGTATGATGTGATAAGTGTGGGAAGGTGTTAAATAAAACCCACTGTCCCCTATGTCCGTCTCTCACCAGTCCATTTTCATTACTCCAGTAGTCGAGAGCATGCTTAAACTTAATGAGCTTAGTGTGGGCGCCTTAGGTAATTAACCGTCCGGCAAGTATATCGATTCCAGGTTGAACAAAAGAGTGCCTCTCAAATGAGGATTTCTTTTCAAAAATTAAACCTTTTGAATAATGTCACCTTTTTTCTGTACGCTTCAAGCGATGCTGATAGTAGTGCGCCAATTATTTAATTTCCACTAAAGCTCTTTCTATGAAGAAGCATATATCAATTTTTTGCTCTAATCGAGTTTTTTTGCCGATCTGACGTGTTCACCTCATTTTACTGAAGAATTCAAGATTAATAAACTCCCCTGCCATTGGATAAAGCTTATTTTAGATAGTACTCGACTGTTTAGGAATTCATACGTTGGTGATATATATATATATAATATATATAGAAAACTTGAATCTTGTCACTTCGGCTTTTAAGTTAATATAGATATCAGGTTACTCGAATAATATTTTATAAAAATATTTGTTTCTAAATATCCATATAGTAATAGCTAAATTATTTCTGTTTGGGGGTTTCACTATACAAACTAGATCTTTTTTGGGTTTTTTGACAAAAATCAAATTATTTTTATTGTAAATTATAATTCAGCATTTTCAGAGCTTGAATGTTTTTTATCAATTATAAAAAATTACGTTCACTTGAAAAATATTTTAAATGCTGTATATTTTTGTATAAAACTTTTGGGAAAAAAATTCCGAAAAATGATTGATTAAAAGTAAAAATATGTTAATATATATCAATAATCTTTGATTTCTGTAAAAATAACAAATACATTTTAACATAATTGCACGCACAACCGTTTTAGCAAATCCTGAAAATATTTATATTTCTATCTTATGTTTTATATTCTAAGACGCATTTAAAATTTATTGATTGATTTAATGATTGACTCAAGCGTTTCTGATGATCTGCAATTGAAAACGCTTCGTGTTAACTTTTTGCCTAATTATGTGAAAGCGACCGGAAAAAAGACCGCATTAAGAATGAAAATAACAAGCATTCTTGAAATAACTAAATGAAGACTACAGTATAGTTATAGCGCGTTTAGTGATTTTTGACTGAAGCGCCACTTTCGCTAAAATTTTTTTGAAGATTGATATTTAAATAGGTAAAATATAAATATTTAACGGCTTCTTTGTAAAAAATTCTACTCATTTTGCATTATGGTAATTTAGAGGTTTTTATTTCACACTTGTAAGAAAATTGAGAAGGATGAATTAAATTTAACCTCTTTTTTCTTAACTTAACATTAAATTCCACAAAAAAGGGCCAAAATGGAATTCAAAGATAAGACATGTATTCTTAACTAAATTTTTTATTGAAAATTTTATTAAAATTAGTTGTAGTTTGTTTTAGTTTTAATTCTTATAAATATAAAGTGATGATTTTAAAATTTTATCTAATTTGAATTTGTGGTGAATAATCTATGGAATTTATAATAATTAGTCAATCGACATTTGTTTCTTTATAAGAAAACAAAATGTTTCCGCAAGTTGCACCACGTAAATCAGGAAAAAATAAGTCTAAAAGATATTGTTATTTTGCAGTCCATTTTTCATATTCTCTGATGTCCACGTCGTTAAATTTTTTTTCTAATTCTATACATTTTTTTAGAAACGATACAAAATTAATGCATATGGTGCATCTGCATGGATATTTGTTTTAAACTATAATAAGAATGCGCTTTAATTTTTAGGGTATAATTAACCAAACGTAAAGAAAAGTAATAAAACCAAAGTAATAAAACCTTATTCAATTCCAATGAGTTTACCAAAAAAATTATTGAAATTTTAACAATAGATAAAAATTTTATTAAATCCTTGCTTCAACTACGGCTTAGTTTTTTAAGCTTCTTTTAAATTAGCGAAATCCATTGAAGAAGCATGAAATTACTAAGTGAACAACAACGCAACGTGGTTTTTAATAACGGAAGCGTAATTAATTTTCTTTTTTTATGTGGGGTCGTAGTTTTATGTGATTGATTAATTCATTCATTGAAAAAAGCTATCATTAAAAAAATATATGCCATATATTGCTCTTATTTCGTTTATGTTACCTACCCACGGCGTTTTAACCAATTGTTTCTTAGTTAGAAATTTCAATCATTTTGATTTGATCGCTAAACTTTCGTGCGGTTACCTGGGGTGAGTATCCCATTTTTATCTGCCCACTTTTTTCCGCCTGTGCCCTACTTTTCCGGAGTTAAGATTTTTGAAGTGGGAGTATTGAGTTTCGGTTCCTCCTTTTTGAATTATGCATTATATTCCACGGGCGCGTCCACCTTTTAAACGCCTCAAATGGCGGCCATTTGACCGCAGGAAGTTGTTAAGGATTTATGTCCCTTTCTTTCCCTAATATATTCATAAATGCCATGAGATTGCTGCGACACCGTTTTTCATTTCGAATGGCGCACACCGATTATTGTGAATACGCCAACGGAAAAAGGTATAACTCAATCTTTTACTATTGCAGTTTGCTACCGCCAAAATAATTTGAATTTAATCGAATAATTAACTTTATTTTTTAAATAGAACTAGAGTACGCACCACCTAGTACCGACACTAGAAAAACCGAGTAAATATTGATTTTTACTCCGGAATAAAAATAAACAAATTACCTGTGGTGATAAAGTAAGAATCTTCTCCAGTTGTCTTATTTTGGTGAACTATATTTATTCTAAAAGAAAATTATGGCCTCAATTGAGGCCGCTCCCACAATTGTTTTAACAGTTGCAAACGCAATTTCCAGACACCAATCATGTGAGATTCAAAAATTGTCTATAACTTTTCACTCTTATAAATTTTTTGTTGTTTTTGTTTTTTTTTAATGAAATCAAAACATTTACAGTTCCGAACTTAGTTTTTTACTGTGTCTACCTTAACGACATCTTTCAAAAGGATATTCCAATATTTACTTGCCCTACATGCAGAATAATAGCATTTTTTTAGCAAAAAAATATTTTAGCAAAAAAGCTATTCTTTTTAGCTCAAGGTGTGAAAATTTTACATTGTGATTGTTTTTTAAATGTAGTTGTGCCCCAAAAAATATTTATAATAGTGAATTGCCTTAAATCAAAATGTATTCAGCTCATCAAGAAATCTTTAATTTAAAAAAGGTATTATTTATGTAGAATTAAAATTAGAATTTAACCCGCATATTTTTAAAAAGACGTTAAGTAAAACTCTTTGAACTCGCTGAATTGCAAAAATATCTTGCAGAAAGTGTGAGCCCATGCAGGAGTACAGCATTTTAGGAGTTGTATAATTTAGGATTTGGAGGAAGTAACTGAGACGTATTAGCTTTTTGTCGGAAACCTCTATAAAATACTGTTCACAGCTTTAAAAGCTTAACAGTAAATAAAAAAGTGAATGTCCTACACCTGAACTTTTTCTTACGGGACTTCTCCATATTCTGAACTGTTCTAACTGTGCAAAGCGACGAAAATAACATCCTACATATTTATTTAATAATACTACACTGTCTTATTTTACTAAACAAATTCTTCTTCGAACAATTATTTTGTTAGCAAAATCTGATTGTTTTCGCATAATAGGGGTTTTTTCGGTGTAATTACGAGGAAAAACGAGTACTATACGAGTTCCACTTCCAACTTTCAAGTTTCCGATTTCACTAATGTCAACAACTTTTAATATTCGCCACCTATGATTTATGCTTCGCGTAATATATTCCTACCATCAGCAAACTTCCGGGGCTTACGTATTTACATTACCGTATTTTTCTTTATTTGTAAAATTTATCAATTTTGACGCATTATTTTTTTTAGATTTTAAAAAAGAATCCCCTAAATGTTAAAATAAAATTCCGAAGGAGTATTTTTTGAGTTCCCCAAGGAATCCATCATCATTTCGTTGTTTATTTTTTGTATTTATTTAGTTTCTGTTTATTTATTATTTTATTATTTATTTTTGTTTAAGTAAGGCCCGTGGCTGTCACGTTGGTGCGAATATATACCAAAAACGCATCAGATTTAGGGCTGGTAAATGGGGTTGTAAACGAGGGTATATACCTGGAAGGTCGGACGTTTATGCTCTTTGATGCGCTCCACACTATGGGAATAGAGAAAAACACATATCTCTATGGATAGAGGGAAATTCGCGGCGACAACCTTGATTTCCATTTTTAACAATAACAATATATTCGCATTGCTCATTTTTCAAAGTCCATCCCTGACCTCCCGCTGTTATCTATTTCTCAACGTACAACTGTTATAACTTTTGTGTTGTTAAAATCTTTTTTTTCTTCTTGAATTTCTAGTTTTTTCGAGGAAATTCGATCGATAAAACGGTGATCGAGGGATTGAACGGCGAGATTTTTAAGATCGGGTGCCGACACAGAGGCGCGAAACTAATTCCATTTTTCACGCCGATCTGATTTATAATCCTAATTTCCAAAATGTGAAATCGCCGTTCCGCGATTAGTGTAAACGAGACTTAGCGTTCCGCGATCGGTGTAAACAACACTAAGCGTAACCTAATGTATTATTGAACACCTGGTTTTAGAGCTTCGGCTATTACCTGAGTTCTGCTTAATTATTATAAATTCATATAAATTTAAAATTCGTATAAAATTTTGCCAGTTAATTTATATCAATTTGAAATTTTTTACCATGTATAATCACTACTTAGCTATTTTGAATTGTGTTTTAACGAATGGTTTGAAAAGTTCGAACCTGAATATTCAAAAATGTAAAAATTTACTCTTTGCAAATGCTTTGCTATTACAAATGCAGGCGAAATTATTTTACGCAAAGAAGTGATTTGAAAAATATAATTAATATATTTTTAATCCTTTTATTACCAGAAGGCATTATGCGGTAAACGTGAAAACTATTAATCTTATATGCTCGTATTTCACGCCTTCGATCTAGTCTGTCCGGTATAAATTTTTTGACAGTTTCTCGCCAACCTGTCAAGCGCAGTCTTTTCCTCTGTGGGATTCCGTCCAGATTTCCAATCCTCGCCTGTCCCCACCACTCCTTCGACCCTCACCACTGAGGTCAAATTTCCGCCGACTGGCGATTTGAGACTAAAACATACCGCTGGTGCGAAATGCCTTATCTTATTCATAGCAAACTGTGAAAATTTTTCCAATCCTGTTTAACCAGCAGATTTTGTGTTGTTTTTTTTATTAAATTTTCAATTGTATTCTTAATTAATATATTTGGGTTACCCATTTTTACTCTTTTTACGAATTTGGGCAGATTTTTTAGTATTCATGCGAAATGTCTCACTTTATTAATAACAAACTCTGAAAATTTTTGCAATCCTATTTAACCAGCAGTTTTTTTTTGGATTTATTATTAAATTTGCAATTCTATTATTATTAATTTTTTGGTTACCTTATATTTTGCTTTGTTTTACGCATGTTGGTAGATGTTTTATTATTACTGTAAGTTGTTCGTTTTTATTTTTCACTTTATCCACTGTTTTTTTTTTGTTTTTTTTAACAGTGTTTTTTTTTGGGGTTCGTTCGATACCTTAGAATAAAATAATTTGGGAGTATTGTAAAGTTAAACACCTATCTGTTAAAAAACCTGTATACATTGCGTGGGTTTACAATTTTTTTTAAATATGTTCAAAAATTAAGAATAACTTCAATATTCACTTCACATGTTTTTTTAAACCTGACAAAATCTCTAAACTTTAAATTCAGGTTCTTTAAAAAAAACATTACAAAACTATCTTACTTTTCTACAGTATACTATGTTCTAAGTGGACAAAAACATAAAATGTAAGTGGCTTTTTCAAATACAATTTCTACAAAAAATGTAAAAAATTAATTAACTTGGTAGGGGTACCCGTCGGAATTGAAATTGAAAATAACTTTAAAATACGGAAATTTTTCGTAATTCTTTAAAAAAAGCAGGAAAAACTATTTAATTTACGACGGATTTTTACTTCGTGGAATAAAACTTAGCCCGTAATATTAATTTTTTTCTTCTTATGAACTGATGATGGATTTTTGATTAATGGATTTTTACCGGTGAATTATCAGTATTTATACCCGTTGATCTTGGTTTAAAACCTTAATAAAATATGTATCAATTTAATATTCTACAAAGAATACTTCAATGTTCTCTAATTTATAAATTATTCATGTGAACAAAGACCCTCATCAAAACGTAAAAACAACACTCATTTATTTGATTTTTGTGCAAATACACACTATGATTTCACTTTGTTAGTTTTAAAACTACGCGCATTGATTTACTACACACGGGTGCGACAAAATGAATTGTTTGTTTTTGTACAATTGACACACCGTTTATGAATAAGTTAAACCGATATCGAGTGTCGGTAAAAAATTTAAAATAATAACACTCTTTAATGATACAACCCGATGTTCGTTTTGTCGTTACGCCGGACATTTGTGCAAACAAGGACCCGAAATTTAGTCTCCTATTTCATATTTGAAAACTACTAACAAGCTGGCAATTAATAGTGAATACTAAAACAATACTGCCTTCATTTTTGTTGGTGGATTGTTAACAAATAAGTTAGATTTTATCATGAAGTTATTTGTTCAACTCTGCCAAATTAAAAAAGTAACGAATGCTTTAAATCACCACTATATAGTGTTTGAGTTCCGTTACAATGCACAGCGAAAAAAAATTTTACAGGTTTTTTGTAACCGCTTTTAGTCGTATTTGCCTAGTACTATCAGCTTGCTCTGTTAATCTTGGTTGGGCAATTAGTTTCGAATATTCAAACTTGCGCGACATGTTTGAGCAAAATAGCTATGTGATATATTATTTGATGCTGTGTTGTATAATTTAATCCTATCGTGTTTGAATTAGATTGAAAAAGACAAAGCTATACAATACCGAGTTTACACGTCCAAACTTAATGGTAAAAGTGTGCTATAAATGTATATCGATGGACGCTCAAGCATACGAACTGGCATATGGTACCGAAAACGTACGATTTTTAACAGTAAAAAAACGTTTAAAAACTTTCGGAGAGCCAATAAAAAATTTTCGAGGACAATTCGTCATTTTTCTCGTCTTTAACGGTTTTTTCTAACGAATTTTTAAGTGTTTCGGTCGATGAATTTTTCTCGCCGTTTTCACGCCTTGACCTCCCGTGTTCTTCTGTATGACTGGACGGGCGACGATTTTTTTATCGCCTTGATTAAGTCCGTCCTCCCGTGTACTTTGCGCGTCCCCCCGCAGGTATCGTCGTACACTACGACAAAATAAGTCACAACCGTTATAAACTACACGTAACTGGGACTTATTCTGTAGTTAATAGCGTGCTGTTTAAAATTCAAAATGAGACACAGTCGTATATATTTTATACGAATTGTGGATCATTTTGCTGCAGTAACGACGATTTGTTTCTATACCTCTTCGTGTTTGTTTTCGCGTCCCCTGCCACTATCTTAGACAGTTCTATCGCACCTGGTCATCAAATGTGCCACACCATCTCAATCCGATAAGCTTCCCGGCTAGTTTAACTTCATGCCGGTCTTATACCCTATCATTCTGTCATATTGCTATACACGTACAGTAAACGATTTTATTGACTTTTTTATAATTAATACGGAAACTGTGCACCATAATTAAAACGGTTAAAACTACAATGGTAGTTAACAGCGTGTCACAGTCTACTTTGCGTCTGATATTACCGTTTCGGAACCTGTTTTCTCTCGGAAATGTACTAATAGCCCATCCCTTGTTTTCCGTCAGACCATCCCTGGGCGATTTACAACGCGACAGATCTGTGACTAATGTGTAGCCGTCGGAACTCCGCAGCTCTCTGGGGGGTTCGGTAATGTCCATTCTTTATTATGTATTTCGGCCGGTCAGTCGTCACTCTTGGCGTCTTTGTTTTTATAGTCTGAATAAGGAGCGGTTTGACAGAAAGTCGCGTCGGAGTTTTTGCTCGTTTATTCAAAAGTTTTTTTTTCTTAAAATGTGTTTTTCAAAAAGTTTTCGCACTAACCGTCGGTGAGTTTTTAAGAACGTTGGAGTGAAAAGCAAGAAATGGTTTAAACTTGATTTAAATTTTCCAGTTTATTTTGATTAAATTAACCTATTTTTAATTTTTTTTTGCTAAAATTGTACTCATTTTCCTGCAAAAGAAGCGTCGGGTTTATTTTTAATTTGAATAGTCAAAGATTAGTATTTTCGTGAAATATAATTTGAATGATTTTTATAATTTTTTGATCGCTTTATAGTTACTTTTCCAATTGGAAATTACTATAGTCTTTAAAACAATAAATTACGTTAAATTTGAATTTTGTTGTTTGTGGTCTTTTGCTTTGCTGACTTGTTTGGAAAGCGGTGTCTGTCTGGCACTTTTTTTCTGTTTTGTCTTGTTTTTTGTTTGTCTTTCTCTTTTAAATCTTTAACAAGAGACCTGAAAAATTCCTATGAATATATTTACATTTTGAACGTTAAGAAAATAACCTTATTATTAGCTTAATTAAAGCGAGAAACTTTCATTTTTCGAACGGAATACCTTTTAACTTTTAATTATTTTTAATAAGTTTTGTAAAAAGTCGTTTATGTATTTACAATTCTTCTCTAAAACTTTTGAATTTTTGATTATCAAAACACTTAATTTTAAAGCAAAGTATTTATGCCTAAATTTTTTAGATGTTCATTCTACCTTGATTTGATGGTTTTTTTAAGATAATAAACCCAAATTTATGATATCCCACTGATTTATAACGGAATAGTTTTAGTAATACATTTAGTTTTTTTTACTTGCGCAAACAAAAAGGCCGTGGTTTGTTTGTGTGTTTTTTAAAAGTCTGTTTACATTACGAAAACATGTTTCATCCATTTGCTTTTGTTTTCTTATACAAATGCTTCAGTAATCCGCTATTTAAAGCATTTTATTATGCTTACCAAATAAAAACAAGAAATAAAGTACTGTCTGAAGTATAATAGGTTTAATTTACATTAGATAATGTGGTTTAAAAAATTACTTTGGATGATTTTTTTAATTTTATCTCTATTGGAACAATGTTGCAAAAGTATATAGTTGGTTTCGGGCAGTGAGGAATTGGATTTGGAAATCGCTTCGTTTTACAAAAATTTTTCCTCGTAATTCGCCTTAATTTGGTTTAAATTCCAGTAAAAAGGAATGAAACTTTGATTTTATCTGTTGTACATCCGGGTTTAATATTGCAAAAGAAATTAAATACCCTATCAATTAATCATGTTTTAGAAAAAAATTACAATAAAGATTTCTTTTTGGCACGGTACATAGCTCTTTGTCCAAGAAATTTATTGTTTACAGAATGATGTTTTGAGTGAAATAGTTTTTTATTTAAATAGTGTTTCTTGTGTGGAGTTTAGTTAGGAATCGTTCAGCGCATATATTAGCAGTAAGTTATTTGTCAAAAGTGGCATATAAAAATAAAAATAACACAATGAAGCTGTATCAATAATTTCTAGGTCAGTCAAAATTTCAATCGCTTCGAGTAACTTCTGGGCGTGGCACAAAGTTCGTTAAAAGTGTTCAAAAAACAAAAACCAAAATTGAGGTTTCGAGTGCTGTAAAGAAGGTTTTTAAAATAGCGTTTGCTGTGTAGGAAATAAAAAAACAACTTTAAATCGCCAAAATTCGAATTTATGGTTGTTTTTTTGGACACTGGACGAAATGAACAAAGCTTTATTTCTCATTCAAATATGAATTTGAAGTTTTGTTGTTATCTTTTAAATAATTTATGAATCTAGATAAAAAAGGTAGAGAATAATATTTATCGTTCTTTACAAAAACTATAAAAATAACTGCTTTCTAAAAAAACGCGTTTGAACCTTTCATCGACTTTAAAAACTATTATTTAATTTGATGTTTCAAAGCAGCTGTTTTATTTTTAATATAGCTCAATTTTTGCAGATTTTGTTTTAAATTTAATCGCATGCTGTATTGTTAAAAGAGCGCTGTTTCAAATCAAATTCCTAATGGCCTTACACACATACTGTAGCCTTGGTGTGGAGAACTCCAAATGTCAGAATTAAAAAAGGTCGATTTGGAATTAGTAATCAGTTTGATCCGAACGATATATATAAGTCGATTTGTGACAATGCTTCTTTAAAATCTAACCACAGTATTGATATATAAATATTATGTTTTTTTAACGTTTTTATATGTTTTAATGCTTTTTGTTAAAATATCTAAATAAAAAATGTATTCGTTAAATTCAGTCAAAAAAACCCTCGTAAACACAGCGTTGGTAAAACAAAAGTAAGCTGTAGTTAATTAAAAAAAACATTTTGTTTTAACTTTGTGATATTTTAACTAAAATTCTTTAAATTAATATTCATAAAATTCATCACTATCTATCACTGTTTATCCTGTAGAAAATCATTGTTTATCCTGTATCCTTTATCAATGTAGAAAACTTTTTTTAAACAAGAAGAGATATTTTTTAATTTCTCGAATTGCGTTTTTAATTTCCTTCATGGGATGGTACGAATGCCGAGTGTGGACAGGAGGGAGGGAGATATTGCGTTTCACCGTCCGTCAATTCAAACAAAATTAACAATGTTTCAATATTGAAAGCCGCGGTGCAACGTCTGACCCGTCAAAACAACAGTTGGTCCTTGGACGGACCACCCGACAGAGCTAATCAAATAACGTTTAGATTATATTGCCGATTCGTCGATTTGGCATTTGTTGTCTTTCCTATGCTCGCTTACACGATTGCGCATTACGCGTGTATAGCTAAAATTCGTAAAATCAGCTGTTCAAAGCTGGAAATTTACTATATGTATATGCGATGTCCTTAAATTCGCATCTCTCCGTTTACAACTAATAGCGGACACTTCTATTGTTAGCGAACAAAGCGCTCTTTTGTGGCTTCGTCATGGAACCTATTGCGATTTGTCACGGAGGCTAGTTAGTGTTTGCGGGAATCTCGAGGGTGGGCGCCCCCATCACCAGCCAATTAACTCGTTGGTTTTTATATTTTTGGCCCCACTTTATAACATTTACCGTCCGGTTAAATTCGGAATATTTGTTGAATCAAAGAGTGTTTTTGCTGTTTTTTTTTGTAAATTTTTAAATTTGATTTTTTTAACTAATTTTAGGCAAATGATGTCAAAATAAAATACAATGTACTGCTATGTATTTGACTTGCGAAATCCAATTAGAAATTTGCGTCGGTTTTTGGTCATAAACAGTAATTTTTTAAGCGTCCTAAAAAACGCGCGCTTAAACGTTTTTATTTTTCAATGTACAATATTGTTGTACATATCTTTTTACAACAATCCATTATAGTGAGCCATATGTTTCGGACGAATTTTTATGCCTGTCAGTTTAAATTAAGAAATATTTGTCATTTCTTTCTTAGTTAATTACAGAAAAGCTTTTAAAAATCTCCACTGCCTACTATTTTACACAAATTTAATCTAGGCATCTATTAAATTTTTGTCCTTGAAATAGAACGTATTTATTAGAAAATCTGTTATTTTGTTTTTACAATTAAAATTTTGTATTGAAAAATTATAGTTGATTTTGGGTTCAAAAGATTTATAAAATCAAAATTCTGTAATGAAAAAAGAATAAATGAAATTTAATCACTTATTAATTTTTATTTTTGTCATATGTGCTAGTTTTTAAATTATATTTTTTTTGTATATTCCGAATCAAATATTTTTGGGAATTTTTCTTCCTCTGAGATTTGTCATTAAATGCGAATGCAAGCTTCGTATTCAGAAGTGTCCTCTTGTATACTCTTTTGCAAAGTGATAATTTTTACGACTGAAATTAAACCAAAACGCTATATACTTATTTATGTAGTAAATTTTTCTTGTAAGGATTTGTGTATACATTTAGAATGTATCCTGTGTATGTTTCTTTAACTTAGAGAGCATTTTTGTTATTAATCTCGAATCTGCTTAAACTTAGGGTCTATACTTTACCATCATTTGCAGCATTATAAACATTTATTAATCTATTTTCATGAAAATCGGTTATTAATTTAAGTTTATTATGTACTGTATATTTTTCAAAAATATTTGGGGTTGAATTCTAATCTAAATCTCGCAATTACAATAATGTTTTCAAATCTTTTAATTACAGTAATGATTTTCGCAAAAACGGATTTTCATTGTTAAACTTATATCTGAAATGATAGTTTTTATTGGGTATTTTCGGATAATATGCTCGATTGAATTAAATCTAATTTTTTTAAATTATCGTAACCGTCAGCCTGTAGCCGGCGATAAAAACTTCTCAATATAGTTTTTAAAAAAGTACTTTTATGAAATTTACTTATATTCAGTCTAGTTATACTAAATTAATATACCTACCTTGACCGGTGGAATGTGTCACCGATTTGAAGCGTGGGGGCGTCCCGCTGGGCAATTAGCATATTCTAATTGTTACTCTTTTCTATTTGCTCATTCTCTTTTCTTCAGCACAATGGTGTTGGCGACCTTTTCGACACTCCATTTCTTCCCGATGAATAGGCCGCACTCGAGCTCTGACCAATTGGCCTGTGTACTCAGCTGCTTTTTTCTGTTTGTTTAAAAGTATTTCAAACTTTTTATATCTTTTCGAGTGGATTTATTCCTGTTTATGGCAGTGATAATAAGATTATTTCTTTTTTAATTACGCAGGTTTGAGGTTGGATTCGTTTTTACCAAACTTCGTTCTTTGTGCTTTTTTGCTGTGTTGAATGCTATGCGCAAAAAAACATTTCCAGTAACTTTTTATTTTCGAAAGGCGGGTTACAACGTCATCGCTGCTCAACATTAACATTACCATCTTATGTTTTTTGTTTTGTATGCTGTGCAGTTCTCACCAACTCCGAGCGCCAAACGCGTTTTACATCTGTATGTTTGAAACGCAATAGAAATCAGTAACGGTTAAATCATGCTGGTTTATTGACCTGTATGAAGTACTGTATCTACCGGTGAAAATGTTATAAAAGTTTATGCTGTTCTACGTTATGCTTTTAAACGCAGATTTTTTTAAACCCTTTCTGATTTTTTGAGCGAGCAACGGCGTTTCGAACGCAGAAAAAAAATTGGTGCCATTGCTGCTAAATATTAAGCTTTGCCTCAAGACGATTTTCTTAGTAAGATCATTCCTTACATACTGAGACGCACTTTATATTTTACGCGTCTAGGACACCATAAGAATTTTAAAAAAAATGTTTAGAAACGTATTTTACCTCAGTTGGTTATGCGGATTCAAGACGTTTCCGCATTCAAGTCAGTAAATTTCAGCAAGTTATTTCCATTGGCTAACAACGAGCTCCGTTTTCGTATAATTTATTTGAATATGATGCATTACGGTCATATTGTTAATAATCAGTTCCTCTCAAGATATAGAATTAGAAAATTTTATTCTACAAGTCACCGTTATGACAGAATCAGCTCCTAGAGAGTATAAGTTAATATAGTTTGTTTCATTATTTTTTTTTGTTTTCCGTTCGCAAAAAAGGTTATGGAATCGAAATCGCCGCCTGTAAAAAACGGAAATTAGATTTTTTCACGTGGCGCGACAATTCACTCTAATTGCTGTTTTATTGCCGTCATTAAGCTAAAAGCAGCTGAAGCAAAAGAAACACTGGCTTTCTTTTACAAGCGGTTGCATTCGGCCGCTGTTATAACCTATATTTCATTCTATTGTTTTCTTGTCTAATTTGACAATCGAGCGTTCAATCGCATTGACACCCTTCGTTTCCGAGAGGAGACCAACCGGAGGTTTTGTGTAACAAGATCCTCTTATTATTTTTTCGCTCAGCTTGAGGTTATTGCTGTATTATTTAAGTGGAATAATCATTTCTGGATTTTCGATTTACTACGCGAGACTTTGGTGTTATTGGTTTAAAAGGAAATAAATAGCTTATTATTGTAATAGTTGTTTTGTATAACTTACAAAACTTTTGCGCACCTCTTTAAAAGTATTTTATTTGTGGAAAATTTTAAGGAAGTACCGGTACCTAAATAAAAGGTTTTTCTGTTTCATGGGCGATTAATATTGTAGCTATCTTCAATGTACTACATATTTCTGAATGATTTTTTCCATATTTTTAGCTCCGATTGTACTATTTACAGGTATAAAAAATGTATTATATACTTAAAACTTTAATGTAATATTCTACTTAGCATTTAAAACAATCGATATAACCTTAATAACGAAGTTGCGTCGGCCTCATTTTCAATAAATCATTTCGGAACTCTATCACATTTTTTCTGTTGCAATTTCCCATTGTTTTCGATAGCTGAATATACGGCCCTATCGGTTGTCACCCTCACTTAATTTAGATCCTAATTGAAATTGCATTAATGAAATTACTTATCGAGATTCTCGCCAATAGTTTTGTTTCAGCTCTTTATCATTTTCTCTACAAATGTGTATTTTATCCGGCTGATTCAGACCGACTAATGAGGTAATGTATAAATTTTCTGATAATCCGTGACATTTACACGAGAGAATTCATTCCCCGTGTTAGCCGGTATATTGAGAATTCGTGATATTTCCCTATTTGGTTATGAAAGCGTTGGCGATTTGCTTTGTCGTAAGCGGTTTCGTGCTTGGGAGCTTATTCGTGTAAGCTTATTCATTTAACCATGCGTATTTCTTTAAAATAAACACAAAATACGATTTTTTTTAAATTTGATTACTTCCAAATCCATAAAAATTGTTTTACGAAAATTTTGTATGACATGTTTAAGTTTATTTTAAATCATTTTAAAATTCTTAAATGTGATAGGTTCATTTCATTGTCGATCAAAGAGTTTATTGACTGAAACGACATGTTTTACAGACATTTGCACGTTACAATGAAAGAAAGATTTCGTTGAGTCATAAATTTTTTATGTTCTCCCTTCCTGGTAGAAATTACTGTTAAATCCAATTATTTTTTTTGGCGCTGACTCAACTTTTATGGCGATCGGTAAATGCATTACTGCCTACCGTTAAAAAATGACTAAAAATAGTTTTTTTTAAACCTAAGTTTTTTCCATCTGTTTGATGATCAAATAAAGCGTGTGACTATGTTTAAAAAACCCATCGCTAATCGGAAAATCGATTACATAAATGAATCAGTTCATTTCCTACCAACTGTTTTTTATAACTTTACCGTTTCTTCTTGTGTCGTACAGTTTCTTCCTGGGTTCAAGATAAATTTGTAAATTGGCTGTGTATCATAAGAAAATATGTAAATTTTTTACTTGTAATAGGTTAAAATATTATAAGACCCTGCTTCTTAGTCAGAGAATTTTAAAGCAAGATTCTGCTTTTTAGTTAGCGTCAGAGACAACCGATGCTACCACTAAAATCAAAAAAAAAATACGGCAAGGTAATGGAAAAATTTTTAGCGTTTTTTAAACGTATTTTTCGTGCATCTGATTTTTCGGTGAATCACTCACTGCATTGTTACCATAATTATCAGAATAAGTGTCTATATGTTGACTAACCGATTAAAATAATAAGCTATTTTTTAAAATCCTATATTATTTATAATTTTTTAAATATTTTAACAGATTTCAGGAAAAAATCCTTATCGATTTCAACATTGGACAAAAATAATTTTTAAAAAACTTTTTGGCTGTTTTAAATTTAAATATAAATTTTGTACAATTTTCCAGTATAATGTCTGGGGAAAAAAATTCGGACTACAAAAAAAATTTCGGACGCGCTTCTTCAATCTGACTTCTAAAACAGGGGAGCACCTTTCTAATTGTTCATCCTTATTTGATTATCCAGTTTTGGTTTACACCCATTGTTTACGCTACCGGTTGAGTCGCGTTATTTGCATATTTTGTATACTATATTTACTTTAAACAATTGCGGATTATATTTGTTATTTCCACTTAATGATGTTATGTATTTTGTAGGTGGGGTTCTTTAAACTTTTTTAAAACTCCAAACGTTTACTATTGAACCAACTTTAAAACTGAACGAACTATAAAATAAGCCGCTGAGTGGTGCTTTACTTTGCTCTTTGGTCATCGTTGGGAGAAAATGAGTCGCAGCACCACAGCGATTTGTTTTTTTAAACAATGCTGTAAAACGGTGTTTGCAAAATGAGTTGCAGAACCCCAGATTCTTATTAGGTTGGATTTTTGCGTTTATTTCTGATAGACTCTTTTAAAATATAATACATTTATAATTTTAGAATTTTTTGTTTTATTCAACTCATTATAAATTATCATGGGTCTTGTTAAAAATCACACCGTTTTTTGAACAAAGTATATTGTTAAAAGTCAGGATACTCTTGGTTGACTAGTTTTTTTTATTAATAACTATAAAAAAGTTGCAATTATAGTTTTACTTTTTGTTTCTCTTTTTTGGAGTCATCATAACTTTTTGGGGAGATTGCTGTATTTAAAATATACATTTTGACATTAAACTTACAAAGACAAATTTCGTGTATTATGTATGAAACTCACTACCGGAAACCCTTCCGAGTTATAAATTCTTGTTAATATCGACAGTATCTTGTTATCAAATGAAATATATCCAAATGCCTCTTGTTTAAAAGTTATAATCATGCCGCTCACAAAAAAAGTCTCAAATAAAAGATCGTAATGAAAAGGATTAAATAGTAAATTTTATCTACCTAATGTGATAGAAATGTTCCTATCTATAGTATAAAATATGCTGCAAGCGTAAAGTATTGCAACATATGGGACCACGTATTTTTTTACGAAATCACGGGCGATTTGACCATAATTAAACACCTGATGATATATATAGTTTTTTAAAATACCTCGAAAGAACCGTATGTTCTCGAGGACACCATTAATTTTTCATGGGTAACAACTGCTATACGGCGTTACATACGCGAAATTTTATGATCGTTTTTTTGCGGTTGTCACGCGGTAATTATAAACCACTAAGATAAAATAGATTATACGCTTTGCGGGGGAAATTCTATCGTTTGTCGTATATTTTTTTAACCTTTCTTTGTAGTCTCCCCGTAATTAAACAACGGGCAGCATGTGTTTTTTTTTAATTTGATTATAGTAAACACAATGGAAGGTAAGCCGATTTCAAGATTTATGCGCATTAAACATAATTTGATTAAAAAGTTTACGATGTCAAGACTGACAACTGAACGGAAATTCAAAGGTTCTAAGTGAAACTTAAAAAATCTACGCGCTCCATTTTTTGCGGGTCATACAATTTGTAGCAGGTGACATTCTGGTTATTTATCATTAGTTCGGATTATTCTTTTTGTTTATTATGCATTCATATATTTTTTAAAGACTTGATTTCAACTTTTTTTAATGATTCTTCCAATTTAGAATTTAAATTTCAATATAGATGTATTGAATTTTAGTTAAGTCTAGTTGGGCGTGTCTTATGATTTTTTTGTGGGAATCGTACGTTCTTTAGTTAAATATCCATTTCTTTTTGAGCTTGGCTTTTTAACATTTTTATGATTTTTTTATTTCATCAAAGAAATAAACCGCCGTAGAACAATAAACGTCCCAGTTATTTAAGGTAGCGTTAGTAAACTATATAATATTTTACTATATTATATAGTTTATTTTACTATTTTCTGCATTTTCGTTTGTTCTAATAGTTTTGTTTCTTAGTAAATATTTTCTCCAACTTTCAGTTTAGACAAACTACGCCTAACAACGGAAAATAACCAATCAATATTTACTTTCATGTTAATCTTTTATTTTTGAACTATTAGAGAACACCAAAGGTAAAATCATTGGCTTTAACATAAATTTATCTTAGCTTTGGCTTGTGTTTCACATGATATAAAATGAGCACTGTAATTGATATATTTTGTTGCAAATCTATTTTGGATGCTGTAAATTAGATGCTTTCATCAAATTTTTTAAAAGCAACTTTTTAAATGTTTTAATTTTTCATGTGTTTTAATTTTGCCAAAATGTAAAAATTTCGCACCGTACTTGAATTTAATTTTGTTCTGCGCGTGGGAATGAAAGACGTTCTTCTTATCTGTCGTTACATCATTGTCTTTTTGTCAACGTGTATTTGCCTTATTAAATAATTCTGATTATTAGCACCTTCTTTAATTAATCAACTTTTCCCACACCTATGAATAGCCTATACATACAAATCTGTAATCGCGAAGAAATCTCGATGATTTTTTTATTTATTGGCCAAACAACCGGTCAATTGTGCCAAATTCTTCTTTTTTTTTAATTCTGATAAAAATTTTTAATAATCGATTGACTTTTGTATTGGTGATATTTTTAGAGTTTTTAGTTATTTAAATAAAAAATAAAGTCCACTTATTTGAAAACTCATAAATATTTGTTAAACATAAGCAGCGTTTTTTAATAACCTCTAGAAAATTTTATAGACTAGATTAGGAATTCTATAAGGAAAATAAAAACTGAAGATAATAGAAATTTTAAACGCTTCTGCTTGAAGATTTAGACTCAACAATTAGCGTCGAAAGGCCCTAAACATGAGTCATGCTTAAGAAAATATTTCCACTCTTGTACAAGATGGTATATCAAGTTAGCAGATATTGTATTAATCTCATAATACCTTCTAAAAAAACCAAAACGTTGCAAGATAAACATTTGTGTATTACAATGCTTGCGTAGAATTTTTTTGTTTATTATTATTAGCATATGAAACAAAAAAATTATTATTAAAATTAACGCGTAAATTTAAGAGACTTCGAAAAACAAATTTTTATTTCGCTTATTTTTGCAACAAAATAATAGATATTTTAGAGATCTCTCGTTATATTTTCTGTTGCTATTTCAACCGCGCTGATAGTTTCTATTTTTCTTTTTTTTTGTTTAAATAAATTTAAAAAATATTTTGTTGTGAAACTTTATCACGATGATCGAAAAATGTTTCTAATTATAATTTGTACACACGTGTATTTTTTTAAAAGCTCAAAATAAGTCAATATTCGTTAATGTTTTATTAATGTATTATGAATGTATAGCGAAAAGTTTAATATACGGGTATTATAATGCAATAATCTACCCTTCCGTTCGCGAGAATACTTACTAAAAAATTAACTATACAGGCCAATTTGTGCAGACCAGACTGTTTCTTATTGAAAATGGTCATTTAATTAAATTACTTGTTAAGATAAGTCAGGACTCCTAAGATAATTTATTTTATCGTAATTTATTTTGATCAACAGCTCAAAAAAGAAAGGTTTATACCGTTTTCTCTCGCGATAAAAAAATTATCAGCGAGCCCTCCAATAATCTGCTCTCAGTTTAAATTTGTCAGGTTAAGCGTTAAGCGTGATTGCCGAATTCAATTATTTCCAACCCCGAAGGTACGGGGGGTATTTTACAGCTCCTCATGGAAGGATTCGGGTCTAGTATTTCTCGCAATTTCAATAAACCGCCGCGACGACAAACAATCCAAAGCTGTCTTTTCTCAGCAACTGGTGGTCGGTCGGTCTCGGTTTTCCTGTCTGTCCCTATCTTTTCCTTCGCTAGGCCGCCTGGACACTGCTCACATATTCCTTTAGAAATCGAATTCGTCGGTTAGTTTCAGAATCTATTCATTATACCTAGCTTTTTTCTCGATGGGAATTATTTTGTGAATGTGCGAGAGCGTAAGCTCGGTTCATGTAAATGTGCCGCGTGCGCGAGTGGTCTGCGAGGGGTCGGTTTCGTTTTCGTCGCGTTTGTTTATCGGAGTATCCATTCAGAGAAGACTGACCACTCCCCTAAGCTCCTTGGGATTCCCGCCGCCGCGCGACTTTCTCCGTCTGCTGAAAGCTTAAAGGCTGAGTCCGGTAAAAAAAACTCGTTCTTGCCGCAAAATTCCCGGTTGTTTACATGGTCCGAAGTACTTTGTAAGCGCAGGGCTACTATACGGCTATATGCATCGGAAGCTATATATTCACCCCATACCTTAGCGTCTTAAGCTTTTCCGTTTTAATAAGCTTATGAAGGCAGTACTGAGCTCTCGGCTCGGCGCGGGTAAATAGAAAAGTCGTTGTATACAACGACGTAAGCTGCGGGAAAAACGTTATTTTAAAAAAGACTCGGAGCCGGTAGCTTTTTTCGTTTTAAAAGCTTATAGTTCGATTTCGTTATTTGCACTCGCTGCCGGGCGATATTTGTCATAACCACTTGTTGTCGCGGATTTTTTTTGTTGCGGTTTTTTGGTTTTTCACTGTGCTGTGTTATATAACCCTTTCCGTCTAATCAACAACAAAGAAACGCCGTGGTAAGAAAGCGTATCTTTTAGTTGCAGCAATGGTTGTATAATCCATGGAGAAATCGCTTTTTGACGCGAGAGGATAAACCACTTTACTTGAATAAGTTTTTTTTTAATTATCATTTTTTTCGCAACTTAACCAAAAAAACCTGTCTATTAAAGGAATCCGGTCTAAAGTAAAAACGCTTTTGTGTGGTTTAATAAGAAAACGTGATTGGAAAAAAAATTCAAAAATATCGCTTGATTTTTTATTACACACTTTATATGATGTGGTTTCAATAAATGTTTAGATAAATTAGATGAAATTTGTAATGTAGAAGTACCCTTTAAAAATTACCAGTTAGATAAATTAGTTTAAGTTGTTAATGTTGGACCTGAATCGGCAAAACCTATTTTGAAATTTTGACCAGTAAGTAGCCCATCCTCATTAACTTTCGCAACTAAAACCGTTTTGAAATTTTTCAAAAAAAATTTTTTTTGAATAGGCTAGTGAACCTAATTCAAATAACTTTATTCCATCATTTGCTTTTGTTTTCTGTGTAACATAATTTTTCCTTCTTTTTGTAATTCAGTCGAAAATAAAAAATCGTGTCGACAATTCACTGCGGTTGGCCAAAAAATTTTTTACCCACAAAATTCGTTCATTTTCCTATCACGACCGGTGTACCAATTTGTTTATGCCAACAAAACTCCGGTCATATTTTTCCGCCGACCCGAACCGACTGAAACCCAGTAGGGCTGAAGAAGTTTTCGGATTCCGTAAAAGAAAAGCAAGTTTCCAGAAAAATCACATTATCGCAATTTCCAAGGCCTTCTACTGCTGCCTGAATAACTTTTTATTTGTCCGCTCTCTTGTTTCGAAGTTTGTGCAAAGTCTAGTCGGCTTTGTTCTTCCGCCGAAAATCTCTCGCTTATGCGCTATTCTTCGCTTTGAATGAGTATTGAAATTCTTTTGGAGTGCGTTTAACTCCCTTACCTTTTGTTCTCCTTCAAAAACGGAAGACACTGCCAGGTCTTTGGCCGGCCGCTTCGAAGTGGCCCGACGGTCCGATTAAATTAAATAAAAGTGTCAATAGAATTAAAATTAAGGTAACTGACTTAAATCCGATCCAGGCCTTAATTTCGGAAACCGGCTGTTATTTTTGCTGTGCGCTTAGTTTAATTAACTGCATAGAGCTAGACGTCCAAACAAAAAATTTGCATATTATTTTGATTATTAATATTTTAATGCAAAATGAAGAGTAAGTTTGCAACTTGCCAAACAAAAATTTGCATATGAATTTTCAACATGGCTGCTAATGGAAAATTTCAGCTTTTTAAATTTTTAAAGTTGTAAATAACAATGTTTTATATTAAATCCACTTTAAGCCGAAATGTAGTTAGAAAAAATATCTTAAAATTAAACAGTTGTTAGTTCTAGTAATTTAAGCTTTTTTAAAGTTTGCGTGTGTAAGTGAATTTTTAAAGATGTAAGATTTGTATGTAAAAACCAGCGGAAATGAAACTGGAAATATACATAGTTTGCTTTTACCTTTAGTTTTTTTTCTAAACTGAAGATTAGTTTTTTTCTTTTGGGTACACCTTTTGCGTCATAATACATATTTAGTGTCGTATAAAATGTGATGCTTTATCTTCTTAAGAATTTTTTCTTTAAAGTTTTTTCGCCGCGTGTATATTAAAGATAAAAAGCCGAACTGTTGAAATCGCGTATTTCAACGTGATTTTCCGGAAACTGGGTTCATAAATTTTTTACCGGTTAAAATCAACCGTAGTGTTTTGGCTTTCAGTCTGATTAATATCCTTTTCCACTTTTCTTTGATTTATTAACGGACAACTGTTATTTGTTCGTAAGCTTTTTTCAAAAAAAAATATGAAAGATAAGACTGCATACATTCATACGGATGTAGTTTAAATATTTACCGTGGAAATGGGTTTTTCGGGAAGGCTCTTTAATGAATTAAGGTCAATATTTTTTTAACATCCTTTTTATAAAAACGTCGCGCGGCATTTTGTATTAAAAGGTTTCTCAGCATCAAAAAATTTGCGGTATTTTAATTGCGGTATTGAGATAATTATTGCCTCCTGTCAAAACAATTGAGGTTTATTTAATTGTAATATTTTAATACAGTCTTCACACAAATTAATATTGACAAAATGAATTTTTTAGATTATTATGTCATGTTAAAGGTTTAACCGTTTTAATGATATTTTGTTTGTTGGACTTTGCGTTCACGATGGTTCAGTATTAAAGTGTGTCTTTTATACAGTTCGGAGAAAATTAAGTTCAAATTTTATTATTCCAAATTTTTTTTCGAGACTCTTTTTTTAAACCTTGTTATTAACTAATCAAAACCGATTAAAAAATTTTGAAAATTTTGTAATTTAGTTCATTTTTTATTATATCAGCATTATTCTTTAAAACCTTGTCTAAATTCCTATTTCTTAAACCACATTAAATTGGAACTTGGTTGTCAGCTCCCTATGTGCCGTACATGGAGCAAATGTACATATAACTTACGGTTTTTTCAAGTCTGGACTTTTCTGTTCTCTGTATAAACTTTAAACTTTCAGTTCTATATATGTCCACGCGCTGTCTTTTAATATGTCCATGTTTGAGTTTCCAGATGTCCCTGCACTGGACGGTAAGGTGAGGAAGTGCGTTACGCGGCGTTAATTCATTCAATTCGAGTTTGACCCGGGCGGGAAGCGGCTCTTTCGCTTCCCGCGGCCCTTTTTGCGCCAAATCTGGGCGCGACCAAAGTCCTTTTTGCGCCTAAAATTGTTAATGAATGCGGTGGGAAAGTAGCCATTCCTTTCTCTCCCCCCGGATTTTCACGGACCACAGTGTCCGGATATTAGGCGCACCTCGGACGGCCGCGACTAATCGCCTTGGCTTATTTCCGAAAAGCCAGTAAGCCGTCTCGCGATCGCTCTTCGGAAATCTTAGCCGGAGATTAGCGACTCTTTCGCGCGCTTCCCCGAAAAGCGGGGCCGGTTTAGCCGGCCGTGAAGCTTATCGCTTCGGAAATTAGCTTCATAATTCAAGATTTTTAACATAATTTTTCAAAATTTAAGTATAGCGGCCCGTTGATTGTATGTTTAGAAGAATATATTTGCAGCTTTAAAGCTGGAGATGCTAAGAATTTTTAACATAATTTTGAAAAATTTACAGTCGTAAGTACATAACGGCGCGTTTTTCAGGTACGGATTATATATTTGCTTAAAAGAAAATTCGCAGCGTTAAAGCTAATTTTTAGGCTTTCAACTTATTTTTTAAAGATTATTATATTGTATTAACGACGAGGTCTTCCTTAAATAAGAATTCTTGTATGTGCAAAAGAATATTTGTTGTGGTAAATCTGGTATACAATAAAAATGTTATGAAATACCCTTTTTTTGAAAATTAAAGGAAATGTGTTTAAATTAAAGAAAAATATAGTATTATTATAAATAAATTAATATTCGAGTTAATACATTGTTAGTGAAATAGTACATCTTATAATCATATAATGTTATAGTCATCTAACTGAACTTAGTCTGAGGCTTGTAATGATTATTTGTCATAAAAAACGGTCAACAGCAGTTATCTTGCCTACTTAAGTAATTTAAATGGAAATGAGAATAGAAGAATAAAAAACCCTTTTAGATATTTCTCGACGAGAAAAAAACTTCTTTGTATTTGTATTACTGTCTAAGTATTTTTTATTAATCGGCTCAATTACGTCATTTTTTTTATAAAAAAATATAGTAAAAGATAAAACGGAAAAACAAATGGTTCATGAATAATTGATACCATACTTAGCATTTATTTTTTAATTATTTCTCTGCTTCCGCGACAAAGCTTGTCTTCTTTTAAATATATGTATACTAATTATAGAATTAGTAGTATATATTACTATCTATAAATTTATGTTTACGAAGCCTTTTGCCAAACACTATTCTATTTTGAAAATTTTTAACAGACTTTTTTTGTCCCACTTCTCCTTAGGTAAGGTAAGGGCGAAATAGTATTTTTTTACTAGAAAAAGATGGGTTTTTTAAATAATGTAATAACGCAGAGCTAAGTAATTCGCAAACCGGACTTTTTTTAATAATAAAAAATATCTTATCTCGCTCCTTTTTACATATGTTATTTACTTGATGTGGAGTTTTTTCGAATAATTCTTTATTTTAGTAAAAAATTACGAGAAAAACATTCCGTTTTTGTATTATATATAGCTGGGCTCAGTTCACTGAAAAACGGCTGGCATTTTTGCGGCTAAGATTGCTCCACATCTAACCAAATAATCATTGCGTGAAAATGCACGTATGTCTATAAGGTATAGCTGGTAGACGTACAGACAACTATAATCGGCGACACTGCAAACCGTCTTTCAGTCGACTGGTTCCGAGCATTACCTGATTTAAAGCTTATTTCATAAGCTTTACTTCATATATATTTTAAAATAATGCCTTATTTTGTTTTTAAAGGCGTTAAAACATCATAGGTCATCTTTTAATTTTATTTCCAAACAAAGAATTAGTGTTTCTTAATATTTTGATCACCTTTTTATCCAATACTGAAATTTCATAAGTTTTTTTTTCGTCTATGTTTTTCGACGGGCTTAGAGCGTGAGAAGTTGCCGCGACAGTCATGGAACGGCCGCTGACAGTTTATTAGGCTAGCGCCTAACAAAACCCGACTACTGGCAGCTTATTAGGCTGGCGGCTAATAAAACCCGAGTAGCTGTCCGATCCCCTTACGGTCAATTTGCTCGGAATGGAAATTGATTCGGTGCGCGGAAAGCGAGAGCTGACGGGCGGCTGTCCTCGGCTGGTCCCTTCGGGAATTTCGTCGTGACTACGGCAAAATAAGCCACAACTTATATAATTATACACGATTGTGACTCATTTTTGATTTTAAACAGCACTCTTCTAACTACAGAATGAGTCATAATCACGTGTATTTTATAATAAATGCGGCTCATTTCGCTGTAGTGATGACGATTTCCATTAAACGTGCCAGCTGTATACGGCCGGACACCTAATGACTGAATTATTAAGGGTGTTCCGTCTCTATTTTCTAATCTAATCCGCTTATAAACGTCCGTCTGTCCGAACCGAACCCCTCTTGCGGGTTTCGGTTTTAAAATTTACGATGGCCTCGGCGGTTTTTAATTTTTCGAAAACGCGCCGGAGATGTCGTTAAAAATGCTACCAAGGCCAGACTTACGTAATCAGCAATGTAAATATGTATTAGTATTGACAAGAATATATAAAACAAGGGAATGTTTGACTGTACACTGAATTTCTGATCTACATTTTGCTAAAAAGTCGTACATGCACAACTTTTCGCGACTTTTTCTGCAAATATTCGCCCAAGCTCCAAAAAATAGCTCAAACCGAAATATGAGTACAAACATGACGGTATTATAATAAAATCACATCCTAAAAATTTTAGGGGTACATTAATGGGTGCAAAATTGGGTAACCACTGAGCAAAATTTAAAAAAAACTATATATTTTTGAAATCAGTGCGTCAAGAGCTTTCATATAAATATAAACACGTCACTTAAAATGAAAAATGGCAAAATTACCATTCTTTAAATTACGGGTATTCGGGGCTAAGTAACCGGGTAACCATAAAAATTTTAGTCTAAAAATAATATTTTTGAAATCAGCACGCATAGAGCTTTCAAACGAATATAAACACGGCTTATAAATAATAAAAACAAAAAAATCACTCCTTACTAATTTTGGGCGTACAAAAGGGTTTGTATTTTGGTTACCCGACCATTTAGAGCAATTTTTTTATATTTTTGAAATCAGCACGCCGAGAGCTTTAAAATTGTATATTACTCGCCTATGTAGAGGGGCTGTGACAAAAGTTTTATTTTAAGGGGTCAGCCATTGCATGCAGTGCCTTAGAGCATCAAAATTTTTTTGGGACTATCACCAAAATGTAAAATTCCGCATAAATCCCCCAGTCTCAAACCTCAAACAGTTTTTGAGCATGATGCCAAAAAATATGCACTATCTGCCCCCTATACAAAGATTTTAGCAAAAATCGTAAAATTGACCTCCTTTAACCTCTCGGGGTACCCGACCCAAGTAGATTACCAATAACAAAGTATATATTTTTGAGCTCAGGAAAATATGGGCAATCTGCACAAAAATTTTCAGACGTAAGGAGTAAGGACCCATATAATAAAAAGTTAGAAATTTAGCCGAAAAAAATTGACCTTAAATTTCGGAGGTTTTGGGGCTAAGCTAACCCCCCAAATTATTGAAAAATTTTTTTCAGGAGGTAGCCAAAAGTACAAGGACCTTAACGCGAGATATCTGCATATTGATCGCTGCGCGTTCAAAAGTTATAAGAGCGCAAACAAAAATTTTTTGTCAAAATTTTTCCAGTATCGCTAAAAAACAGAGAGTAGTAATTCCCTATGTTTGCCGCTGGCGTCAAAAAAGTTTTACTTTTGAACGAAAGCATTGTTGGAATCAATGCAGGATCAGCTCAGCCTCTTTTACAGATGGGCATCCTCCGGGATTTTAAGGGGCGAAGTATACCCGACCCCCGAAATTTAAAGGGAACCCCCCTTTAAATTTCGGGGGTTGGGTATACCCCATAAATTAATCGGGTATACCCCATAAATCGGCCGGGATTGCTGTCCTTAAAATTGTTTTTTTTTATAGGTATACTCTTGTCTTAGCGCATTTTTTTTTTGTTTAAACAAATCACAAGTTGAAAGGCAGGGAAGATTTACATATAAAAACTTTTAAAGCCCATATAATCCAATCGCCACCTGCCCCTTCTTCCCCCCCCCCCGAGGAACCCAGTACTTTAAAAGGTTTAAATAGGGTTTAGGAGAATTGTTCAAAAAGTTTTTCGGCTGGATTTCTCCTTAAAATGCGACAGGTTGCCATTATGACTGATCAACTGATCAAATTTTTTGGGGTGCATTTTACTTATATATATCGTGTTATGGTAAAAAGAACCCTGGTGGAGCTCATTTTTATCCCAATTTTTTTTTCATTTTAACAAAAAAGATTTTTTATGTTAAAATCTGAAAAATCAGTTTGGATGGTATGATTATTTCTAGGGGTAGGACCCCCCCCCTAGAAAGCCAGGGGCAGGGGGGTCCGACCCCTCTAGGATCCCCCTCCTAGATTTTGATATGTCATTTACCTAAGGTAAACCAACCTAAAAAACCAGCCCCCCTAGCTTCGGTGGCCGTTTTCATCTATGTGGGTAAGGTCTAAGGGGGGATATTTTTAAAATCGTTAGAAATACTTTTAAAAAGCCTGTAAAAAGGCATTAATGGTAAGCAAGTCAATAGAGAGTAAAAAAAGGCTTGAACAAAAATTGTATACTTATCACAATTTATGTGTTAAATTTACCAAAAAGACAAACTTTCTAAATTTTTTTATAGCTGGTACAGAGGGAGGGAGAAGAGTATAAGACCAAGCCACCGATTTTGGTAAGAAGGCACTAATGCAAAAATTGCCCTTTGTCCTACCACTTTCGGCCTTGCAAGTTCACATAACTTCAGTAAACTTTTCGTTTGAAAATTGCCCCTTTTATAAGGGGCCCTAACACTATTTTTAAGGAAGGGTGAGGACCTCCCTAACTGCGAATATGAATTAAAAATGATAACAATAAATGGGCACATTAATTGGCAAAAAGATGGAATACTCTTCTAAAACTAATTCTAACAAAATATTCATACATATTTTAACAAAAAATATACACATATTCACAGAAAACATTTTTATAAATTATATTCACTGGTAATTTTTTGGAAAAGTATCCAGCTTTTGATTCAACAGCATTCAAGTTTTTTTATGATAAGAAAAACTTTAATATTATATATAGTCATTAGTGGTAAATAGCTATTAAACACTCCCTCGTACAGCCATTTTTGGATCAACTATTTTTTACAAAATTTTTAATGATACTGTTTTAATTATTCGTTTAGTCTCTGTTATATGTTATAATTATAAACTATCAGATAACATTAGAAAAATTTACCATTTTTTTTAATGGGCTTTATTTTTGTATCCATATATCCCGACAATCTTAGATAAAAAGCAGCGAAATAGTTATGCGTTATCTAGCCTGTTTTTAAATCACAACCAAATCATGCCTTTTGTTTTCTGAGATAAACACATGGATTTTGACATCAAAAAATTTTAAATCCTTAGTGATTCACAAAATCAAAAAGAGCTCCCAAACCTGTGTTATACTAATACGGTAAAAAGTAGATTTTAAAAAATGTTTTTTATATAATAGTTTCTTTATTTTTACTTTTTGTAACACGAATATGTTTATTGTTTTGATTAGTTTTCTTAATTTTTGGTGTTTGAAAATAAAAAAGTATTTAAAAACCATTTAAAACCAATCCATTTTGCACAAACACACAAGTGTATAATGCCATGCGTGTGACTGCGCAAAAGTTTTAAACACGCATAATCAATACCGGCGGTAAATAGGGGTCCTTGCTACTAAGGACCACTGGTTGCGGCCTTTGCGACCATGGTCTACGAAACGAGTAAGGGTCGTGCCCCACTAGAGGGGCACTTTTTTTCTAGGGGCCGAATCCAGGCCCCTCGAAATCGGCTGCAAGCCAAAATGGGCATCTTAGGGGATGGAGGGTAAGGGTATACACCCCCTCGGGCACTTGCCTCTCCTCTTCCCAAGTTCCATGTTTCAATGTATGCTAGCTGGTAGTGATTATCCGGTTCCGCATGTTCTGAGCAAAAGTTGAAGTTCCAGTTCCTGTTCCGGATTTTTGGAAAATCTCAGTTTTGGTTCCGGTTCCTTGGGTTTTGCAGTTTGATAGGCACTTCCGGATTTTCCGGGTGAAATTTGGAATTCCGGTTCTGGTTTCTGTTCCGGATTTTTGGAAAATCTCAATTCCGGTTCCAGTTTCGGGTTTTCGCAGTTCCGCCCATCACTACTAGCTGATATGCTAACCCAAACTAAAACATCTCCAATTCATGACCTTGGGATGAGTGTTTTTAAATCGGGCGGATCAATTTTTGGCGATGTACCTCTGATTCGAGCGAAGATGAGCAACTTATTTGTTTTTAGGATTATTTGTGGTAAATTTGTATTCATTCGTGTTTAATAATTTTTTGCTCATAGCTATGCGTTCATTGTTTCTTCGCGCTGTAAATGGGGTGGCGGTATGCGGAAGAGATTTCGTATCAAAAACAGCAACTCGTTCGTTTTCAGCCCAGGTAAAAAGTTATTATATATATGATTTACTTGTTTGGAGACATTAGACAATTTATAAGTAAGATGCTTTCCCATGCATAGATCACCGACCTCTGACGGTTGAAGGGGATTGATTTACGGTAGTATATAGGGTGTAGGGATTTTTGACAGTTAGAGGCAATGGCGTGCCCAGGATTTTATTTCTGGAGAGGGGGAAATACTAACCCTTATGATGGGGGCTTTGGGGGTCGCCAGACCATACATGAGCATAGGGGGAAGGGTGAGGTCCACCCCCCCAGCTTCAAAATTTCGGACCCCCCCCCTAGAAAAAAATCCAGGCCCCCCTTCCCCCAAAATTTTAAATTTTGACACCCTACTCCCCCCTCTGATTTCTAAATCGACCCCCTCTTCCGAGCCAAATTTTGGGTATGAATTTAGGTCAAAATTTACTGTCACAAACACGTTTTTGCAGTGAAAACCATATATGGGCACGGGGGGAGTTGGGGGGGGGGGGGGTTAACCCCCCCCCAATTCTGAGAAGGGTTTAACCCCCCACTCAGAAGTGGGGGGGGGGAGAAAAAGTTATCCCCCCAATTTTGGAAAAAAGAAGAAAAAAAATGTCTTTAAAATGACTTCTAACTGCCTCCAAACTTAAGTTTTGAGGTGAAAATGAATGTTTTAAGCAGTAAAAAGCTCAAAAATGCAATAAAAAGGGCTTTTTGACCTAAAATTAGCGTTTTTTTACCTCTTTTTCCTTCAAAATCGAAAAACTATATGGGTAAAATGCTTTCCAAAAAAAACGATATGGGTATTTTGCGTTTCTCGGATTTTAACCCCCCCCCCTAATTTGGGGTTTAACCCCCCCACTCCGGAGTAACTTGCCCATGTATGGTAAAAACAGTACTTTTGTACCGTAGATGAACACTGTCAAAAAGCTAGGGAAGGTGTTTACCCCGGGTAAATGACATTTCAAAATCTAGGGGAGATCGAACACCCCCCTAGCTTTCTAGGGGGGTCGACCCTAGGTGGAAGATTTTGAAACCTAGAGGGGGGTCAGGTGGGGTCCAATTTCCGAAACAAAATACTTTTAAACCATTAAATGTTTAATAATAGTTTTTTTATAGGATAATACTACATTTTATTGAATAAAAAGCGATATTCATGTATAAAAAGGGTGTAAAAACATGAATTTGTGTTAAAAATTCACGTTTTTGGAAGAAAATTTAGTATAAAAAAGTACTTAAAATTTTCTCGAGAGGGGAGGGGGGGGGTCAGATTTCAAAATCTAGAGGGGGGTCAGGGGTAAAAAATTCGAAAATTTGAGGGGAGGGGGGCTTCTGGATTTTTTTCTAGGGGAGGGGGGAAAATATTTTGAGGCTAGGGGGGGTGGACCCCACCCTACCAACCCCCCTTGTTCATCTATCATTTTAGTATATAAAATTCTTTTTTAGTGCTAAAAAACTTAAATTAATGATTTAATGTGACTTTGTTTGGAAAACGGACCCCCTCTGGATTTCAAACTAGTTTACCCCAGATCGACCCCCCTAAAAGCTAGGGGGAGGGGTACGGACCCCCCATGGAGGACCCCTCCTAGCTTTCAAAGGGCCATTTACACGGGGTAGCCACCCCTCTAGCTTGCCGGTCCATGCTCATGTATGCGCCAGACCCCCAGCGGTGTCAAGGGGTCAAGCTTAAACTTATACATACCATTTTTCTTTTCTTTGTTAAAGCTATTTGGTAAGTATTAAGCCATTATTAAACAATAGTATGAAGTTTAAAATATTTTGTACGGTTCCGATCGGGCCGGATCTACTTTTGGATCCGGTCCGATCCGGCCGAATCCAAAATTACGGATCCGGTCGGGCCCTAGTCATAAGATTTTAATTAACTGCTCCTTTTTCTGTTGTTTTTTTTTGAAATTGTCGCAGAAAACTACCTCAATAAGCATATAGATAAGCAGCCTTTTGGATATTGAGGAAGGGTATACCCAAAAAAAATTATTGCGTTAAATTTTGAAAATTTACATTTTGAAATACATACCGTCAGACCTGTGCACGGTTTGAAAATCCTTCCCCCCCGCTTTATTGGAGGATTTCCCCCCTTTTATTGCCTCCCCCCCGCGGAAAAATGAAAAAGTATCCAGAAATTATGACGCCATTTTTTACCTATTTTGACGCAATCATTGCGAATTTTTTGCAGTTTTTAGCCTATTTCAATGCATTTTAAGCCATTTTAGACCTATTTTTACCTTATTTTCACTTTTTTTTGTCCCTTTTCCTTTCTTTTTTTCCCTTTTTTTACCTTTTTTCTCTTTTTTTTCTTTTCCCTGCTTGCCCCTCGTTTTATTACCCCCCCCCGTTTCAAAAAATTTTCCCCCCTATTATAACCACGGGGAATAGTGCCCAGGTCTGCTGCCTCCCAAATATATGCCTTACCCCAGACCTTGCACTGCCCCCTCCCCAGGGTTAAAAGGGGGGGGGGGGCGATTCCAAAATGGGGGGCAACTTTTTTTGAAACAGGGGGGGGAATAAAAACGGGGGGGGCAAGCAGGGGAGAAAGGAAAAAAGAAGGGAAAAAGGGAAAAGGGAAAAAAGGGAAAAAAAAAATAAGGTCGAAAATGGCTTAAAATACATTGAAATAGGCTAAAAACTGCAAAAAATCGCGATGATGGCGTCATCATAGGTCAAAAATGGCGTCATAATTTTAGGGTATTTTTTCATTTTTTTGGCGGAGGGGCCATAAAACTGGGGGGGAGCAAATTCTCAAATAAAGTGGGGGGCATTTCCAGACCGCGCACAGGTCTGAGATAATAGTGTTTTTTTTAATTTTGAAGTTTTAACTTAATTATTAAAAAATTATATCTTAAAAATTCATTTTACTTAGATATTAATTAAATCAGCAGTTATTTTGTATAGTTTTAATACTTGATAAGTTTCTTTTTTGTCGGTTTACTACAGTGGAGAAATGAGATATTATTAATGACAAATTACAAAAAAAGATTATTTATTTACGCACGCTTGAATTATTTAAATTATTCTTACAACCAATTTTAAATTAAACCAACCATCACACAGAATATTAACTCTCTTTCTTCTACAGATTCCTTAAAAAAACTGCCGCATGAACAAAACATGTACGAAACTATTCAAATAAAGTCATCAATTATGTGTTTGCTCTTGATCAAAATTTAAAAACTCAGAGACGACCTTGCTGGCAAACAATATTCTCATACCCATAATCAGACCTGTGCACGGTCTGGAAATGCCCCCCGTTTTATTGGAGGATTTGCCCCCCCCCCCCCCGTTTTATCCCCCCCCCCCGCCAAAAAAAGAAAAAGTACCCTAAAATTATGACGCATTTTTGACCTATAATGACGCCATCATCGCAATTTTTCTGGAATTTTTAGCCTATTTTAATGCATTTTAAGCCATTTTAGACTTATTTTTATCTTATTTTTCCTTTTTTGTCCTTTTTTCCTTTTCCCTTCTTTTTTCTCTTCTTTTTTTCTCTTTTTTTCTTTCCCCCTGCTTGCCCCCCCCCCGTTTTATTGCCCCCCCCCCGTTTCAAAAAAGTTGCCCCGCGTGCCCCCCCCCCCCCCGTTTTAGAATTGCCCCCCCCCCCGTTTTAACCCCGGGGGGGAGGGGGCAGTGCACAGGTCTGACATTGTTGTGACATGTTGTTTTGGCAGTGAAAACTTATACAAGGAAAGGAAGGACTTAAAATACAAAGCTCAAATAAAACAGAGAGGGGCATTGTCAACTGTACACAGGTCTGAAATATTGCAAGTATTTGTTTGGAGGCGGCAGTTGTATAGAAGAGCCGGCGCGACGACCGACCGTCACTTTTATAACACTGCGGATGTTAACCCAAGAGGTTTGTAAACACGGCGGAATCCTGTTGATTTTGAGGTAGGGTAACTGACTTAATTTCGGCCACTTTTTTTTATTTTTTTGGATAAGTTTTTTCTGGTTTTTCCAATCGACCCAAAATTTGGTCTAAAAATCAAACGATAGCTATTTTTGTTATTCCAGTGCAAAATTTTAAAATTTCTGTTACACTTAAAGAACAGTGGAGGTTTAAAGTTTTTTTATAGTGGCCGAAATTAAGGCGCGAGCCATTAACTTCGGCCACCTAGAAAAAACTGGCTATAACTATTGCCAAAACGAACAATAAAAATTTTTAAAGGTTGCAAATTTATCCTTAGGTATTGTTCTTGGTACATATAACTTAATTTTTTCCCGTTTGCAAACTTTAATAGTTATTAGCAAGACTTAATATAATTATGTCAAAACCTTAAAAAAACAAGTTTTAATAACCTATATTTTTTGTTGAATTTTTTTGGCTTAAAAAACGTCAAAAAAAGTCAAACGAGCAAAAAAATTCTTTATAAATACGGTAGTACGATGATATTTGAAAACAGCAAAAAACGGCAGGTTCTTTTACCTAAATTTTAAGGTGGCCGAAATTAACGGAATCTTAAAATGCGCAGTTAGTTAAACGCATTGCAAAGTGATTTTGAAGAAAATATCAAAACATGAAATTTAACAATTTTGAGCCTTAAATAGAAGATATTTTAAGGTTATATAATGCTTCGTTCTAAATTTGATGCAGTTTAAACACAAAGCAAAAATTAAGAAAATCACAAAAAATCACTTTTTGTATGAAAATGTTGATAATGCAGAATAACACAAATAAAAAACTTTTGCAAAAACACTTTATTCAACATTCATCCAGTTACTTTTGTGCTAGTTCTTTTGTGTTTTAAAAATAAGCCAATTTTCTAACACCCTAAATTGGTGGCCGAAATTAAGGCCTGGCCGAAATTAAGTCAGATACCCTAGAGTTTTTAATAAACAACTTTCAAAGTTCATTTTGATTAATTAACATTCGAAGTCTTTAAAACTGGAAGCTCGACACTCTTTTGAACCTTCTTTTCGTTTATAATTAAGCAAAAGGCTTTGGTATCAGCAAAAAATATATCCTGGTATCAAATGTTGTTGTTCATTGCCGGGGGTTCAAGTAATTCCTTCGAGGAACCTGACCGCATCCACTGGTCTTTCCCAAAGATCTTCTATTTTGAGTGTCGTTGGATGTTGGGGGCATATGAAAAGGTGTTTTACGTCATGTGGTTTGCCCCTGCAGTGGGGGCATTCATTTTTTAAAGAGTTGTTGATTCTGGATTTGAATGAGTTGAGGCGGTGGCAATGTCCGGATCTGAGTTGTGCTACGAAAGTTCTTGACTTCCTGGGGAGTAGTTGCTCGCTTGTGTTGATTGGTGGCGGTATTCTTTTTAAAAATGCGTTAGGTTGGAGTTTGCAAACATAGATGAACACGGTCAAAAAGCTAGGGGTGGTATTTACCCCGGGTAAATGACATTTCAAAATCTAGGAGGGGGGTCTTAGGGGGGTCGAACCCCCTAGCTTTCTAGGGGAGGTCGACTCGGGGTGGAAGATTTTGAAACCTAGAGGGGGGTCAGGTGGGGTCCAGTTTTCGAAGCAAAATGCTTTTAAACCATTAAAGGTTTAATAATAGGTTTTTTTTATAGGATAATACTACATTTTATTAAATAAAAAACGATATTCAGGTATAAAAAGGGTGTAAAAACATGAATTTGTGTTAAAAATTCACGTTTTTGGAAGAAAATTTAGTATAAAAAAAGTTTTCTCGAAAGGGGAGGGGGGGTCAGATTTCAAAATCTAGAGGAGGTCAGGGGTAAAAAATTCGAAAATTTGGGGGAAGGGGGCCCTGTATTATTTTTAGGGGGAGGGGGCAAAATTTCGAGGCTAGGGGGGTGGACCCCACCCTACCCCTCCTTTTGTTCATCTATGGTTGGAAAATGTTTTCTTTGACAAAATATGAATGGATGTTTGATTGTATGGTTTTTTCTGTAAGCATGTGGTTGTAGAAACTTTTGGCTATTGGTCCAACGTCCAAGCTTTGATTGGAGGGTGTGCTTTATCTCTCTTGGTCTATGGTCATTGGCTGTGATTCTGTTAGATGGATGGGTTGGCTGCATGGTTTTTGCTAAAAATTGTGTTGAAAGAAGGTTGGTGTGGCTTTCGATTGGAAGGACTTTAGTCTCTTGATGAAGATGGTCGGTTGGGGTCATTTTGTGGCAGCCGTTTGCTATCCTGAGGGCCGTGTCTTGGGTTGCTTGTAAATTTTGAAAATGAGATTTTGATAGATTGGGTGACCATATTGGGGCCATACATGGGCACGGGGGGGAGTTGGGGGGGTGTTAACCCCCCCCAAATTCTGAGAAGTGGGGTTTAACCCCCCCCCCCCACTCAGAAGTGGGGGGGGGGAGAAAAAGTTAACCCCCCAATTTTGGAAAAATGAAGAAAAAAAATGTCTTTAAAATGACTTCTAACTGCCTCCAAACTTAAGTTTTGAGGTCAAAATGAATGTTTTAAGCAATAAAAAGCTCAAAAATGCAATAAAAAGGGCTTTTTGACCTAAAATTAGTGTTTTTAACCTATTTTTCTTTCAAAATCGAAAAACGATATGGGTAAAATGCACTCCAGAAAAAAAACGATATGGGTATTTTGCGTTTCTCGGATTTTAACCCCCCCCCCTAATTTGGGGTTTAACCCCCCCACTCCGGACCAACTTGCCCATGTATGATTGGGGCTCCGTAATTGAGAATTGGGCGTCTTATAGCTTTGTAGGAGGTGACTATTGTTTCTTTCTGTTGGCCCCAGGTGGTACTCGCCAGGGCTTTTACAATGTTATTACGTCTGGATGCTTTGTTGTTTATGTTGGTGGCATGGTTGTTGAATGTTAATTTTGGATCGAAAGTAACACCCAGGATTTTGGGGTTTTTGTTTAGCGGCAAAAGTTTGTTGTTTATGTTCACCTTTAGGTGGTAGTTAAATTATTGTGATGAGGAGGAAAAGATGGTGACTGTTGACTTTTCTGTTAATAGTTTGAGGTAGTTTTTGTCCAGATGTTAATTTAAAATGTTGAGGTAGTTGATGAGATCGAGTTTCATTTCAGTAATCTTGTTTCCAGTGAAGTAAACTGGTATCGTCAGCATAAGAAACTATTTTGACATTACCTGGTGGAAGTGGTAGATCAGAGATGTAAAAATTAAAGAGGGTTGGTGAGATTACAGAGCCTTGGGGAACTCCTGTTTGAACTATCCTGGCTTTAGAGTTGGAGTCTCTGAAGATTGTTTTGCTGGTTTGCCTCTGATGTAACCACTGAGCCATCTGATGAGGTAGGCTGGTAGTGTGCTGTTGGCTATCTTGTTATTAAAATATCAATGCTGATTGTGTCAAATGCGTTGGTTAAATCCAGGGCGGCTACTATTGTGCGTTTGGATGGAGCTTTTTGGTTGAATCCGGTGGCTATGTCGGTAGTGAGTTGAAGCAGGGCAGTAGTTTTTGAATGTTTGGGTTTGAATCCATGCTGATCTGGGTGCTTTTTTAGATGTTGGAGAAGGATCGGTTGAATTATTGCTTCTAAAATTTTTATAGCTGGGCAGAGAAGAGAAATTGGTCTATAGGAGATTGAAATATTGAGATCCTTTCCTGGTTTTGGCAGTGGTATTATGAGAGAAGTTTTCCAGATATGTGGTATGCTATTTGTTTTAAATGAAAGATTGAACAGATCAGTTAGGTATTTAATTCCAAGGGGACCCATCCAAGGTTTTTGAGGTGAAATATGGTTAGATTGTCAGGGCCAAAAACTTTTGAGTTGTTTGCTGTTTTTATCGCTTTTTCGACCTCTGCGGTTGTAATTATGACTGTATCCTGGTTAAGTTTTTTGATATTTCTGAAAAATTTACGGTTTTCTTTTAGAGTTTTAAAAGGTTTGTTTGGTGTTAATTGTTTGTTGAATTTGTTGGCTATTTCTAGAGGGTTATTGATTTGGGTTTCATTAAAATTTATAGCTGAATTTGGAGAGGGTGAGGGTTTATTGTTTAGTGATTTTATTGTTTTCCAGAGTTTTGTTGGGTTGGCTTTGTGGCTGAAGTTTTCCGGAAAAGAGTGCCATTTTTTAGTGGCATTGGAGCGAATTTGGTTGTGAATATTATTGTTAAGCTCTTGTATCCGGGCGGAGTGTGGGTTGGTTAGGCGAAGTGTATCACACTCTTTGATGAGCTGAATTGTTTCTGGAGTTAGATTGGGCTGAAAATTTTTGCGGCAACTAGCAGGGATGTTGTGCGCGGAAGCTTTGTTCAAGATTGATCAAAACATTTTTTCATTTTTTTTGACTTCCGTTGGTTTTGGGGTGTTGGATAATTTTGTTTCAATTTCGTTTCTGTAGCTGGACCAATTGGCTTTGTGGAGATTTGTGAAAATTTTCCTGGTTATTGGGGCTATTGTCGAAGTAGTTTGGATGCTGACGATTATAGGTAGGTGGTCTGAGCTTAAAGTCGTTTGTGTATACCAGTCTGTTGAGGTGAGGAGTGAGTCTGAAACTAAGGAGATATCTGGTGATGTTGGGTTTCTCTGAGATGGAATTGCGTGTTGGGGTGTTTTTGTTAAGCGATGCCATTCGATTTGTTTATGATGTTTGCAATGTGGTCTCCTCTGGCGTCTGTGTTGCTTGAGTGCCAGAGGTCGTGGTGTGCATTGAAATCTTCTAAAAGAATGCTATCCTGATTGTTGAGGAGATGGTTGATGTCTGGTAGGTAGTTGGCCCTGCAAGAGCTGGAAGGAGGAATATAAATGTTGTAGATTGAAAGATTTGAATTGTTGAGAAGAATTTGCAGGCCAAGTATTTCTGTATGGGGGTCATTTTGTTGAATATCCAAAGTTTTGAAGTTAATAGAGTGATGGACAAAAAAGAGCAGACCGCCTCCATTGGAATCCCAATCTTTTCTGAGTGTTGTGAAATTTGTGATTTTGGGATCTTTAGATTTACTGGAAAGTTTTGACTCTTAGATAGCAGCAATATGAACGTTGTTTTCGACAAAAAAGTTTGTGAGCTCTTGTAATTTGTTGAAAATTTCATTGGCGTTAAATTGTAAAATGTTTATAGTAGAGTTTTTAGTGGTTGTAGACGGTTGAGTAGATGAGGTGCATCTGTCACAGAGAAAGTTGTGGTTATAGTTTTTAGACTTTAGATTTGTGCATTTTAGGTGTAACCAATTTTTACATTTGTTGCACTGGACACTATTTCTGTTAACATTTTTGTTGCAGTGCGCGCACGAAAATATAGTTTTAGGCGGGCCGGGGTTGGGATGAATGTCCCCGAACATCGCCATCAGTAACTGCGGCAGCCAAGATGGCTGCCGCTTAGCAGGAAAAAATGGATGCAGTCATGCACAAAGTAGAAACCTTATGCTCCGGAAAGATTGAACGGTATTGGCCTTTCCTTCCTGAATGAATCCATTCCGGTCCGGGTGGAGTAGATTCGCTGCGTAGAAGCTCCGTTGTTGACTCCTCCTGGTATCAAATGAAGTGGCCTACGGCAATGTTCCATAGTCGTATACCTATATGCATATTTTTTGTCTTTTTCAGTTTTAAGCACTGGATAAAATGCATTATATTTTTGAACAAAGCACTACATCCATTGCTGTTCCTTAAACTGATGTCAGATATTCTTGGCTATTCGCTACTGCAATGTTGTTATTATTTTTTAACTTTTTCAAGCCATTTTTGACAGTCTTTAGCCCACTACATTGAAATTTTTGCATTATTCAAGCTTTATATTGTTTTTTTATAAAAATTAATACAACAATAATTTTCAGAAACAGATAATTTTTATTTTGTGCTTCTGAACCCTTTCAATATAAATTGGCCACCCGAAGTTGACGTTTCACATAAAAATTCAGGGAGCCGTATCCGCTCTCTGAAGACCCCCTTAAACATAAAAAGGTCATTTTTCTCGTAATTCTGAATGCAATCATCCATAGATACAAAAATAAGTTAATCAAAAAGTGCTACTGCTATTATTCCAATGAGTTAAAAGTCGTATTGCAGGAAGTGTTTTTGACAGAAGTTCATCCGACGCGCAGTGTTTCACTTGAAGAGGCCGTAGCCGCTGTGCGAAAAAATAGCGGAGTCGCTCTAAAAGGTACATTGCTTATAATTTCTTGTGGAAACAGTGTTGTGTAATAGAAAAGAAGGTGGGATGATGTTATAAAAATTGTGAATAATGTATTATTTATTAATGATGACAAAATGTATACATACGTAAGCGCCTAACCATATAGTAACCAAGTAGGTTAACTTACAAAAATATGTTTTTAAGCGCAATAAAAATAAATTGACCAATAACCATCTGTAACCTATATGCATACATATACTTATATATACCTACATACATAAGTTTTAATTATACAAATTTCTTTTATTTTCGGGCACAGAGTAAAATGCACATGCGCTGATTCATTGGTGTTTTAGATCTGGTTGTCTAAGTGGCTCTATCCTTCGGTGGAAGGTAAACTTGTTCCAAAAGAATAGGAGGGTACGGGACAGCGGTCTCTCGTCTCTGAACATAGGTGTGCAACCTCCAGAATTTCGGGAGGAGGGTCCCAAAATGTTTTAAGGTATACCCCCGTATACCCGATGTTTAGCGGTTTTAGTACTGGGTGGGACCCCCTAACTTTAGGAGAGGTGTCCGGGGTACCCCCAAATTCTAAGGAGAGTGTCGGCGGTTTCAAGATTTTTAAGGGAGTATGGTATAATCCCCCCAATCCCCCTCCCACCTATCAGTGGCGTGCGCAGGAGGGCGCCCCCCCCCCCGAAATCCAGGGAAGCCAGATTTTTTTGTTAGAGGGGTAGGGGGACCCTTACGTTTTTTTGAATTTTGGGAGAAAAAAAAATTCCCTAATATCTATTAATTATTATTATAAATTATATTAAAAGTACCTTTTTACAACTTTTAAGTGATGTAATGGAGTAATGAGTAATGAATTTCAAAGACAATATTTAAAAATTTTTTCGCGCTGTCGCACAGGGGCGTAGCCAGCATTTCGGAAAGGGGAGTTGTACTCCATACAAAATTTTTGAAAGGGGGAGGGGTTGTAGGGGGTTGTACTCCAAATTTTTAAAATACCGTAAAAAAGACATTAAAAAGTGTAACATTTTTTGCGCTTCGCGCTAGGTGATTCTTTTTGTTGTTATTTGCATTGTTTTTTTAAGTTAAACTTGAAAAATTTCTGGTTTAAAAAGGTATAACATTAAAAATCGTGCGACAGCACGAAAAATTTTTCTAAAATTGTCTTTGAAATTCATTAAAAACATCACTTAAATGTTGTAAAAAGGTATATAAATGTCGAGCGCTGAGCGGAGCGAAGTGCGAGGAAATTTTTTAAAATTGTTCTCTTCGGACCCCCAACTTTTTAGCTCCGCCAACGCAAAAGGGTTGCCAAAAGAGGGAGTTGCCACCCCTACAACCCCCCTGGCTACGCCCTAACTGTCGCACGATTTTTAATGTTATACCTTTTTAAATCCTAAAATTTTTCAAGTTTAACTTAAAAACCAATGCAAATAACAGCAAAGAAAATTACTTAGCGCGAAGCGCAAAAAATTTTACCCTTTTTTAATGTATTTTTTACGGTATTTTGAAAGTTTGGAGTACAACCCCCTCCTTCTTTCGAAAAATTTGCATGGAGTAAGTGGAACCACCCCCCCCCCTCTTCCGAAATCATGACTACGCCCCTGGTTATGTTATGCTTGTATTAATTCTATTGTATTGATATTGCATGTGCATATCAATTAAACGTTTATTAAGTATATTTTGTATATTAAGGTGCTACGCAGTCTGTATGGAGCGGATCATCAGGCGAATTGCAGTCTCTTAATGTAAAACTTAGACGGGCTTTGGATTTGTTTGCAAATGTAGTTCAAATTAAAGTAAGCGCTGTGTGTTGTAATCTACGTTTTGTCTTTTCGGATTCAAACTAAAGCGAGTACCAATTTACAAAATTTTCTGATTGGGCTCATTAAGGTCTTTCCGGACAGTTTTTATTGCAGAGCGTTCATTAGTAAACCAATTGCAATAAAGAGCAAAAATTACCCATTTTTATTTACACACAATTTATGTTTGAATTATTATAATTATAGAGTATTATAATATTTTAAGATATTCAAATGACGAAAATTTGACTAATTGGCGAAAAGCAGGCAACAAATCCTGATTACAATAATGATATTTTTTAAATTTATGTTAAATAAATTTTTAAAATTGTAAAAAAATTAAAAAAAAAACATTATTAAAATCAAAAAAAAATTGTGGCCAAGTATGTTTTATGTGAGAATCGATCTCGGGACCTTTCAAAAAGTTTGACGACGCGCTAACCGACTATGCCACTGCTACCATGGGATGATGAGCTCTAAAAGCGATTTATAAACCACCCTTCTGAAAAAAATTGATAAAACGCACGACGCACGACAAAACTATTTATGCGTTAAAAAATACAAAAGATATTATAGCCTTTCAAAAATTAATAAATTTCAATTGAAATATATTATCCTGTAGCTTTAAATTTTACCAAATTAAATTAAATCGAAGTTTCACCGAAATTTTGAAAAAAATTAACCCCCATTTTTCACGAAAAATTGTATATTAAACCATAAATACAACAGTATTCAATTTAATTTTTACGTACGTGAAAAAGGGTAACGGTGTCTCTCTATTGGAAGTATTTTTTTTAATAAATAGCGAGCAGTAATATTTTTAAGGGTTTTAAAAAAATTTCATTGCAATTTGATTTTTAATATCAATTATTTCAATTACTTACAATAATATAATGAATGTTCACTTTATAATCGTAATATTTCTGCCTTTTTAACACTCATATAAATTTTTTAGTGAAATATTACTGTATTTCACGAAATCTCGTATGCCAAAAATCGCGATTTTCCATACTTAAAAAAACTGTCCGGAGAGACTTTAAGCTTGTGGTTTATTTAGCAAACAATAAAATTAAAAAATAATTAAATATTTCAAACTTTACGTAACAAGTTAGAATTTTTTTAAAAACTGACCCTAAACTTAGGGTTTTTTAAAGTACTGTACAAAAATCTTAATTTTTGATGAAAAAATTTTTTTACAATATTTCGCAAAATTTTGAATTTAGAAAATTTAATGTTGAAACATTTAATGTTTTTTAAACAGTTAACAGTTTTAAAAACAATTTGCTGTTTGGACTTATGTACCTGCTGCTCTTTTCACATTGGAATCAAAATAATATAATACAAAATTTTGGTGTTATATTAATTTTAAAATATATTGGATAAAGATACCATTATTGACTAACAACATCACAAAAAATTATTTTGGCTTGAACGCGAAAACAGCTTTTTAAACTACTTAACACTAAAAAACACCTCTCAATGGAGAGCACAAAATGCTTTCCTAGGCCTAGAGGAGGCTGTTCATTTAGGATGAATTAGTTTAAGATGATGATAGATAGTAAATTATAAATATTTTTTAGAGCTTAGAAGGTTTGCACACCAGACATCAGAATTTAGATTTTATCATAATAAGAGAGCAAACGGAAGGAGAATATAGCGCACTTGAGCATCAAAGCATACCAGGTAAGAACATTGTAAAATTGGCTTCTATTCGATCTTACATAAAAACATAAAATAGTCATTAAATACTTTTAAAATGAACAATTCCTTTATATAAATTTTTTATTGCATTCAGAATTATTTAACCGTTTGTGATTCATTCCGTTGCAAATTCGCAGAAGAAATTCCGCGTCAGTACTGCTCAGTGTTTTAAACGCCACGCATCCCGCTTTTGAACGCGATGTTTAACGCAGTGCAACACTGACACGGAATACCTTCTGCGGATTCGTAGCGGTTTTGGGACGAAAAAAATCCCAAAAGGTTAATACATTCAGGAGTACTTTGTATTAAAACTAACCTTGATTGTAATAATATGTGTCATTAAACTTCTGACTTGCAGTAATTTTGAAAATTTCGAGAAAAATTTACGCTTATTGGTAGCTTTCTCCCCTCCCCTTTCTCAGAGCTTTTGAGCGGTTCGGCCTAGCACCAATGCTATAGAAAGGGGTTTTTGATCTAAAATTAGTGTTTTTACGTATTTTTGCTTCAAAATAGAAAAAAGATATGGGTAAAATGCGTTTCTCGGATTTTAATCCTCCTTAATCCCCCCTCTCCGAAATTCGGGTTTAGCCCCCTTCTTCTGTTTGCTCTTGTGGCAGAGAATCCTTCTTCAAATAAGTCCTTTTTCATTGTTCCTTTGGCTGCTAGGAAATTGTTCCATTTAACCCTTAGTTGATCCATGATCTTCATTGGGAGCGGCAGAACTGCGACAGACTTGTCAGCAAATAATAATGCAGGGGCTTCTGTTACGCTTTTCTCCTAGCCGTTTAACAAAGACATCATCTGTGTAGATAATGCTGGCTGCAGACATCCCGCATAGAAAATTTTACAGAGAAAATTCCACAAGTTTCTCTGTAACTTCCTCCTTTATCCTGGCTTTGGACAGGCACTGTATGAAGTGGCAGAGTTTAGCCCTCTCCCCTTACTCCGGACCACTTTGTTCGTGTGACTATAAGCTTACTTAGTTTATTGACTAGTTTTGGAAGAGTAATTACTTTTATTTATATAATAGATTTATTTTGGTTTGTTTTATAGGTGTGGTTGAATGTCTGAAAATCACAACTAGAGAAAAATGTCTTAGGATAGCAAAATTTGCTTTTGACTATGCAACCAAACATAATCGTAAAAAGGTAAGCTGAATAATTTAATTTTTTTATTAAATATTGGTAACCAAATGACGGTAGAATAGGATTAAATACCTATCATTGCCAGCTCAATTAAGCTATAAAAAATTATTCCTACTGTAGCAAAAAATGTCTATAGCATAAATTTGTTATAATACGTGTTAAACTTTATTTATTATATTTCAAATGTTTTGATAATAAAACTCAACTAACGGCGAAATCTGTTATTAATAAAAAACCGAAGTGAACTTATTTATCCATTACACCAAAAAAATCGTTTTACTTTTAAATTATTTTTTCTGGTGTTTAATGGACTGAGTCCTACACAAATTTGCGAACTTTCGATCCTTCAAAGCTATCGTGGTCCGGTCCACTGACAGCATGTTAGTTAAGCACCAACTAAGTTTATTGATTGAACCTCATAAATTTTCTGTTTTGAATTGGAAAAATTGATACTTTAACAATAATAATAATAAGTATGTATTTATTTCAAATACAAGCTAATTGACTATTTGATTATTAAATTAAAATAAACGAGTAAATTTTTTTATGAATATTGCGTTTTTAACAGCCGGCTTATTTAGCAGGTATTTAACATTTGCTGTTTGTGGACCTATTCCAAAGCTATACATAGAATTAATAAAATTTTAGTCAACAATTTTTTATGCCTCAACGTTTAAACACAATATTAAAAAGTTTTTTATGGTTTAATTGAGAATGATAATAATATTTTTTTACTAAATGATGTCACTTATATTTTGGTAGAATCTTAGGTGACGGCGGTGCACAAAGCTAACATTATGAAACTGGGTGACGGTCTTTTTCTCCAAGTTTGCCGGGAGGTATCGGAACTCTATCCAAAAATCGAATTCGATAACATGATTATCGGTAAAATATAAAATTGTTTAATAAAAGTAAGATTATATTGGTCCTTAGTTTTTATTTTTAAAACCTGAAGAAAACAATCCTTACTATAAAAAAAGAAAATCTGTGAATTCCTTTACTACGATTTCCAAGACTTTGAGATCGGTAGCTGTGGGCTGTAGGCTATCTTACCCCCTGCCCTATACATTTATTATAAAAAGTTATAAACCAAACCCCAGGCGGGATACCCAAGTACGTTGCGAGATTATGAAATAGGCACATAGATACACTTTGAAGGAAGCGCAGTTTTTTAGCAGGTATGAAGAAAATCAAGACGGGTTGGGGCCATAGATGAACACGGTCAAAAAGCTAGGGGGTGGTGTTTACCCCGGGTAAATGAAATTTTAAAATCTAGGGTGTGGGGTCCTAGAGGGGGTCGAACCCCCCTAGCTTTCTAGGGGGGGTCCACCCAGGGTGAAAGATTTTGAAACCTAGAGGGGGGTCAGGTGGGGTCCAATTTTCGAAACAAAATACTTTTAAACCATTAAATGTTTAATAATATTTTTTTAGATCATACTACATTTTATTGAATAAAGAGCGATATTTAGGTATAAAAAAGGTGTAAAAACATGAATTTGTGCTAAAAATTCACGTTTTTGGAAGAAAATTTAGTATAATAAAAAAGTACTTAAAATTTTCTCGAGAAGGGAGGGTAGGTCAAATTTCAAAATGTAGAGGGGGGTCAGGGATAAAAAATTCGAAAATTTGGGTGGAAGGGGGGCCCCTGGACTTTTTTCTGCCCCCAAAATTTCGAGGCTAGGGAGGGTGGACCCCACCCTACGCCCCCCCTTGTTCATCTATGGTTGGGGCAGAAAGATCCAAGCCCTTACTTCCAAAGAAGTGAAGGCTAGAAGAATTAAGGTAGATTTAAGTTGGAAATTTAGACTAAAATGGAGGGTACAGCGTTTTACTTCAGTTAAAGATATCAGAGCGTCGATTGAACATAAAATAAACCCAATCTTAACCCAATTAAACTGAATGATTTTTACTTGAAAACCTGCTGATTTATATTTCCAAGGGATGTGTGGTTGTTTTGACTACCTACAGGCATAAAGTTTAGCAGACTGAAAGGAATGTAAAAGAATGCGTGTTTGCCCTTTTGTTAAAAAAAAAGTTTAAATTAAAAAAGAAAAGAATGATTTGTGAAATTTACTTACAATGGGAAAACCCGGGCATTACAGTACCCTTAGTTAAGAGGCCCTTCGCGTTAAATCGAATTTTAAACAACCCATCCCAGGGGTTTTAAGACATTTTTCTCGACTTTTTTATTTTGATGGTTATCCTTATCCTTCCAACTCCCTCCGTGTCCGTATCCATGTATGGAGTTGGGAATAACTAGTACATTAGCAAAGATTTAGACAATTGCTGCATGCAGTTGGTGTCGAAGCCGCAACAGTTTGACGTGATGGTAATGCCAAATCTGTACGGAAACATTGTGGACAATCTAGCGGCAGGTACGTCTGTTACTTGCAAATAATTATAAATATAAAAAAAGTTAGAAAAGTGCTAATTTGTGTTAAAAATTTACGTTCTTGGAGGAAAACTTATGATATTATTACTGTTTTAAATTTTCTTAAAGAAGGGCTTGAAGAAGGGACTAGGTTTTTTTATGCCAAATCGACGCCACTGGCGCCTAGAATTTCCTGCTGGCGCCTAAAATTTTGGGTCTAGGTGCCAGCCTGGCGCCTATATTTTGCCATTTTGCCAAACGTATTTTTAACAGTTTTTTTAGTAAATTAGACAAAAAAAGAAAACATAATTTCCAGGGTTTTAAAAAACTAATTTTTAAAAATTTTCTTGCGCTTCGCTCAGCGCGTGATTGTTGTAATTTCTCTACAATTTTTCATTTTTTATGATATATAATATTTTATATTTATAAAATTTTATATAATATAATATTTAGGTAATAGTTCTAACTAGTTACATTTTTTACTTAAAAAACCCATTAAAAAATCTAAAAACATTGTATTATTAAGATTTAGTTTTGAATAAAACGTGAAAATAACTTCTGATAAAATTCTTATTTGCTTCCAGGCAAGGGCGTAGTCAGGGGGGTTATGGGTGTTGTAGTAACCCCCCTTTTGGGCTAGGGGAGCTAAAAATTTGGGGGTCCCAAGAAAACAAATATAAAAAATTTTCTCGCGCTTCGCTCCGCTCAGCGCTCGACATTTATAATACCTTTTTACAACTTTTAAGTGATGTTTGTAATGAAGTTCAAAGACAATTTTTTAAAAATTTTTTGTGCTGTCGCACGATTTTTAATGATATACCTTTTTAAACCTTAAATTTTTCAAGTTTAACTTAAAAAAACAATGCAAATAACAGCAAAAAGAATCACTTAGCGCGAAGCGCAAAAAATTTACCCTTTTTTATGTCTTTTTTACGGTCTTTTGAAAATTTGGAGTACAACCCCCTACAACCCTTTCGAAAAATTTGTATGGAGTTAAACCCCCTTTCCAAAATCCTGGCTACGCCCCTGCTTCCAGGTGTATTGTAAGAATTTTTAAAGTTTTAGAAAGAATTTAATTTATGTTTAACACTAAACCTTTGAACTTCGAGCTGTCTGGAACGGAACTCCACTTTGCAGAGCTCTAGAGCAATCCACGGAGCTTCGCCCTAATTTTGTAATTATTTTATGAATAATAAAAAAGCAGTACCAGAGATAGTCAAAATTTTTTAAAACTTATTAAAAGCAATAAAAAACCTTATGCAAATAAAATAATTTAAAATATTTAAACTTAAATAAGCTTGAAATCAATTTTTAAGGAGTGGAACTCCAAAACTTTCTCCACTTTAAATGGCCGGAGCTCTGGAGCATGATGTTGGAGGGTAGGAGAATCACTAGTGTTAATATTTTCTTGTTAATTTATAATATAAGCCTTCAACAAAATTTTACCGTTTAAAGGAGCACTGTCACAAATTAAATTCCTATAACGCCCGAACCGGACTGCTCCTTTAATACCAAACCTTCCTAACTCAACTTTGGTATTTAGAGTGCTCCACTACAAGGCTACAACATTTTTAAATTTCAGCTGAATCGGTTCAGTATTAAAGGAGCAGTCCGGTTTGGGCGTTATAGAAATTTGATTTGTGACAGTGCTCCTTTAAACTTGAGTATTAGAGATGGGCAAAAAAGTTTGTTTTTTTTTTAAATTGTACTATAACAACAAAACGTTTGACTGCAAAAGCCATCCAAAAATATGCATATTATGAAAAAATCAATAATATTTTAGTCCTTTTTGTGGGCATAAAAAAATTCTATTATTGTCGCCTAGATTTCTGGGCTGGCGCCTCAAATTTAGAGGCTGGACGACAGAAAAAAAGACCCAGAGAAGGGAAGGGGTCAGATTTAAAATTCTAGAGAAGATCGTGGTAAAAAAATATAAAAATTTGAAAAAAAAAAAAAGTGAAAAAGCAAGGCCCCTAGATTTTTTTCGGGGGAGGGGAGCCAAAATTTTGAGGTTGGTTCGACCCACCTTACCCAATACCCACCCCCCTCCCTTGTTCATGAATTTTGCAGTGTAGGGGTGGCGCAGCTGGATTTTTGGTTGATTTGTATCTGGGAAAAACTTTTGTTCTCGTCAGATAGAAAAGACAGCTGGACATTAAGATTTTGCTGAAGAGAGAAGGTAAAAGTAAAAATTAAAACAAATTTTTTGCCCACGTGCGAGACTGTTTTTTTTTTGGGAACTGGTATTTCTACTTTAATGTCTACTTAACCTTCTATTTTTGTTTTGGTGAAAAATAATAACAAACACTACACCATACAATAGTATAACAAAAACTCAAAGAAATTATTATTATTCCATATCGCAATATATAATTTATTATTAACCCAAACATTTAATCAGAATTTCAGTTTATAAATTGTTATCAAATAAAGATACCTACTTATTTTTAATAAGCATAATCTAATTTTAGGTTTGGTGGGAGGTGCAGGTGTGGTGCCGGGGGAGAGTTGCGGAGCCGAGTGCGTGGTTTACGAGCCTGGAACTCGTCACTCCTTTCAGGAAGCCATCGGTACAATAGTTTAATAAATTTCTTTTGGCGTGCAAGTAGGATCTGGGTGTTAATACGGCAAATTTTAGTGTCACAAACACAATATTTTAGTTTAAAAAACATTAATTTTTAAGAATTTTTTAACACACCTATATGGCATAATCAATTAAATTTAACATTTCTAGTCCTATAAAAACTTCAATCAACCGTTGTTGTTTTCTCCCTTATAATAAAATTTCTTATAAATTTTTTTCTGTTTATTAAATTAATTATTTGGAAAATTAATGTCCTCTGGCCGCTTTAATTTCAAACTGGTTCAGGTGAGGTTTATTTTTCTTAAAAATTTAAAGGGGAACTATGCACACATAGGTAAACAGCCTTTTGATTTTTTTCTGATTTTTTTGTGTTTTTTTTATAAAGGAGAAAGTACCCAACCCCGCAATTTGAGGGTAGGTATAGCAAAAATTTTTGACAGAGGTATCCCTCTGATATCTCGTTTTTATTGTTTTTAGTACTTGGACATCTGAGATTTTAGGTGATATCGAGGGTACCCTCAAATATTAGAGGGTGTCGGCACTTTTGGAGGAGTATAATCAACAAACCCCCCGCCTCTGCCCACTCCATGAAGGCAAATGGTGCAAAACAATGACCTTGCTTGCTTATGCTTACCTGTATAAATAAAAAACAGTTAAAAACTACCTTTCGAAATAAGACACCCAGGTCCCAGACCGCATAAATTCGGCAAAACCACAAAAAAATATTTTTTGATTCCGTAGTTGGTAGTTTTACGGGTTTTTTTGAAAAAATATTATGATTTTTATGCTAATCTTGCTAGTGTTAGTGGGGGGCAACTTGACTCCAAGGCCAAGAAACTAAAGTAACAAAAACACGTTATGTTCACATGGGCGTAGCAGGATTTTGGAGAGGGGGCTCCGACCCTGAACAAAATTTCCGAAAGGGGGTCCAAATCCTAAACGTTATAAAAGGGCTAAAAAAATTTTCCGCGCTTCGCGCGGAGTATTTATTGCCTTTTTTGTGTCACATACTTCATTATTTTCGTATTATTATATAAAAAAATCTATAAAACAAAGAAAACATTTTTTACAAACAACCTTAAAATTTTTGATTTCTAATACATTAAAGGAGCACTGTCACAAATCAAATTCCTATAACGCCCGAACCGGACTGCTCCTTTAATACTGAACCGATTCAGCTGAAATTTAAAAATGTTGTAGCCTTGTAGTGGAGCACTCTAAATACCAAAGTTGAGTTAGGTAGGTTTGGTATTAAAGGAGCAGTCCGGTTCAGGCGTTATAGGAATTTGATTTGTGACAGTGCTCCTTTAAGAACTGAAAAATGAGTACATTAAATTACAGCTGAGCAACGCAAGTGCGAGAAAATGTTTTTAAAATTACTTCTCTTAAACATTTAAATTTTTAATCCCACTATATAACAATCTAAAGGTGGAGTCCAGCGCGGTCTTATCAAGATTACAAAACAAAGTAATACAAATTTAAAACTGGAGACTAATTAAAACATTAAGAATGGGGTGAGTTCAGCGTGGTCATACCAAGATCACAAAACAAACTAACACAAATTTAGAAGTGGAGACTATAATCATAATTAATTGAGCGCTTAGCGGAGCGAAGCGCGAGAAAAAATTTTAAAATTGGCATTTCTAGACTCCCAAATTTTTATACTTGCCGACCCAAAAGGGAGTGTCTTCTAGACCCACCCCTGGCTACGCCCATGCATGCGCACTAAAAATGACTCGATTTCTACAGCAGCAATAAGTAATTTGTTATTGTTGTTTAGTTTTATCGTTATGCTGTTTTTAGGGAGAAATATAGCGAACCCAACAGCAATGTTTTTGTGCGCTGCTAATCTCTTAAACCACATGCACTTGAACAGTCACGCCGAAAGTCTAAAAAAGGCTATTGTAAAAGTCATCAAAGAAGGAAAAGTGCGAACTCGAGACATGGGAGGCTACGCTAGTACTCAAGATTTTACTCACGCCGTCTTGGACAAACTTTAATTATTACAATCCAATGGCAACCAAGATGCAGACTGGTGTTATAACTAACAATCAGTCAATTTTAGTGTGGGTATTTTTTTTACCAAATATACGACACTAACGCTAATTATTCTTTAGTTCTAAATATTTACCTATTCTGGTCAAGAATATTGTTATAAAAAACAAACAAACTCCTAAGTTGTAGTTTATTGTACGTTACATAAAGTTTGTATAAACAATGGCTCAAAACTTTAAAATTTAAACCTAATAGTACTAAACTACACGGTAACGCTATTTAAACTTTAGAATAGATTTTAGGTTTTTTGTTGGCGAATTCGTCGACATTTTAGCATAATGAGTCAAAATCAATGTAAAATTATAGTGCTAAATTGGCACTTTTATGTAAGTTGCTGCGCTAACTTGTCAATGTGCTCTGATCATATTAATTAATTATGCAATTTATTATGTTTACTTTTGCTTCGTACATAAGGTTTTGTATACTTTTTCGATAGTGTCAGAACTTACGTCAGGCGTATAAGACAGAAACGATAAAAAAAACTCACAAAACTTCATTTTACATCAATTTTGACTCGTTTGCTAACGTTACACGATAGTGTTTTCTAGTCATGTGCAATTTTACTGGTGTGTATGATGATAGAATATTATGTTTTATTTGTATAATAAATTTTTTTATTCTTTTTTTGTGTTTAACAAGCTGACAGCAGTGAAACAAAAACGGGGAAAATCTGCTTTAATACCAGAACTTAATATTTAATAAAAAGTCGAAGTCAGTCAAAACCACGGGCGTAGTTGAAGGTTGTTTTAGTGGTTGTAACCACCCTCCCCCTTTTTTGGGCTGACGGAAGTAAAAATTTTGGGGTAGGGTAACTGACTTAATTTCGGCCACGCCTTAATTTCGGCCACCAATTTAGGGTG
>JASAMX010026336.1:0-23502 GCA_030248175.1 Microlaimidae sp. YZB2_3
AAACTCATATTTGTCTTAATGTAATATGTAGTATTATATATTTTTGCTATTACTAACTGAAAACCAAAAAATTTAACGTTTTTTGATTTTTTTTTAATAAGCGTCATTTGAAATATTAGAAAACTATATTACACGTTATCATATGAGAAACAAATATGATAACACAATCCTTGCCAATACTTATATAAAGCGCTATCATACAAAACATAATTACACATAAAGTTTTACCAATTTTTGATAATCATTTTAAATTGATAACTATTTTAATAACTATGATTTCGCTATCATATCATAGTTATTAAATTATATTTTTTTGCATATGGTGGCAAATTATTTTGTTATCCTTTTTTACAAACGGCTCACATTTTATGCAGTGAAATATTTACAAAATACTAGAATTTTTATAGAAATGTTTTTTCTACCTGGTCCCCAATTGTTATAAGATAATGCAGAACCATCTGTAAATACAAACACTCCTTCTGTATCTATGTCATTTAGACCAATAAAAACATTAGAAACACCGTTTTGTGCCATTAAACCTAAAGTTATAAAAATCTTGCAAATTATCATCATGGGTGGCGCGGGAGCACCAGGGGGCGATTTAGCCCCGTGGCGCCGCGCCAACCATAATTAGAAAACGTGCTTAAATTTTAGGATTCATGTTCATCTCCTTTATCTTATTCTTCTTCTTCTTATTTTTGTTATTATTCTAACGCTTCATTCTTAATATCGATATTCCTCCTTTGTTACTGATTGATCAAAAATAAACATCGGCTCATTGAAAAGAAGAAAGGAGTTCAACTTTCTTAGGAGCCACTTTTTTATTTAGGTCCTTGTTATCGATTTATTGATCAAAATAATAAATTGAAAAAATAGACAAATAAAAACTCCCAACCGCACAATAACAGCCTTTTGTTAACAATAAGGATTGTACAGAGTAGACAACGAAAAGCTCCTCATAGAAGCCGCGCAAAAAAAGCAGACCGATTTTAATTGGTGGCAGAAACAGACCCAGCTCCCAGCGCCATCTGCTGCAACCGCGCGGGAAACGGCGAAAACAATGGAGTACTTTTTTTCATTCATGCATTACTGATGACAAAATTAATTTAAAGTTTTATAAAAAAAATAATAATAAGTCCACACGGCGGTTTAGCCCCACAGCACCGCGCACACTATAATTAAAGAATGTCGGGAAAATTTTTAGTAATTTACGTTCATCTTCTTCTATTTATTATTATATTTCTAACGCTCATTATCTTAAAACCAATATTCTTTCATCGTTCACGTGGCGATTTAACCCTGCGGAACCACACCAACTATAATCAGAGAATCTGGATAAAATTTTTAATTTATGTTTATCATCTTCTTATTCTAATTTTTTTATTCCAAAAAAATAATTGCAATCATCTGTGGCGCGGGAGCGCCCAATGCGAGTTAGCCCCACAGCACCGCGACAACTGTAAGTAGAGCACCTGGTAAATTTTGTAGTTTATTTTTATTATCCTTTTCTTCAAATTATTATTTATATTTTAAAAAAAATAATTCCGATCATCGGTGGTGCGGTGCAATTGAACTCACGGCACCGCGTCAACTATACTTGGAGAACGTGAGTAAATTTTGTAATTCATGTTCATCGTCTTCTTCTTATTATTATTTCTACTTTAAAAATTATAATTGCAATCATTGGCGCACGCCAACGCGCCAACTATATTTAGAGAACGTAGGTAAACTTTTTCTTGAGCGCCACAGCACCGCACTAACTATAATTAAACAACGTGGGTAAATATTGTAATTTAAATTCACCTTCTTCTTCTTATTATTTTTTATTTTTATTATAAACGAATTATCGGTGGCGCAGGAGAGCCACACGGAGACCAAGCCCCACGGCACCGCGCAAACTATAATTAAAGAACTTGGGTAAATTTAGTATTATGTTCTTCTTCTCCTTATTATTAATATATTATTTTTCAAACGCTTATATCTTAAAACCAGTATTCCTTCCTCGTTATTGATTGATCAAAAACAAAACAAAACATGGGTTCCTTGTAAATAGTAGAATTTTGCGCAATACTTCTTAGGAACTACTTTTTATTGATAAATAATATAATGTTCTATTGATAATATTAAAATTGTTAAAAAAGTATATATCCGCAACGGAATGATTATAAACATATGTCATTGCTCAGCTAAAACTATAGTTTATTAAGCTATTTTTTAATTTAATTTTAAAAAGTGGTAGACTAGCCTTGAAAAATGATCTAAGAATAGAGCAGGAAAAAGGGCTATTTTCCCTGAGGACATGTTTAGACAGAAAAGATGTGGACTAATCTGAGATGGACATTATGTGGACTATAGAAAATTTGCATTTGGTTTGGGCAGCTGCTCAATAAATAAAAATTTCTACCATATGATAATGATTTCTTTATACATTGATCTAATTACAAAGCAATGTTGCAATTTTTTAGTTTGATGAAATGTCAATTAAAACAATCATACTCACAACAACACACAACAACACAACAACAAACGCAAAATCACCACTTTTTCAAATTTATAGTTGTTTCTTACACATACAAATATAACATTCTAATTGAAAAAGTGGCGATTTCGCGCTTGTCAAAGATTGCTGTGAGTATGATTTTTTTAATTTACATTTCATCAAACTAAAAAAAATGCAACAGTGCTGTGTGATTAGATCAATGTATAAACAAATCATTATCATATGGTAGACATTTTTATTTATTGAGCAGCTGCCCAAACCATATGCAAATTTCCTATAGTCCACATAATGTCCATCTCAGGATAGTCCACATCTTTTCTGTCTAAACATACGCCCAGGGAAAAATCGCCCTTTTTTCCTGCTCTAATCTTAGAGCTCTATTCTATTGCTCTATTCTTAGATTTTTTAAGGCTAGTTACAATTTGCTTTAATAATTTTTTAAAAAAATTCTCATATCAAATAAAATTACAGGCATTATGTTACTTTCTCTGATTACATTTCTCAAGCAAAACTTCTCAGGTCCAACTTTTTAAAGTTTTTGCCCTAGTCAAATACAAAACTATATTTTGTTTTAGGTTTATTTTTAAGCTATATTGATATTTATTTGCGTATGTAAATTATGTTGTGACGGTTAATATCCTTATATTTTATCTTCAAAAACTACATTTTAATTTTGCGCGCCCTTTATTTTTAAGTAAGTATTAAGATAATTTGAAAAAAATCTATAATTCTAACACATCCCATATAAATAAACGCAGTACACGTAAACTTTTAATGTAATAATACAAGAACGTCATCAGATTACACAGTACGTTTTTACCTGTTATAAACGAGTTTTCATCAGCACTATGAACACTGGCCAGTAGTCCGCCATGATTTCGACATATCTAAATTTGAGACATGTAATATTAGATATTTCTAACATTTTTGAAACGTAAAAAGTTTATAAGAAGTAGAAAATGTGATTTGTTTGCATCCATGCAAGAATGCATGGATGCATCTCAATAAAAACTACTCAAGTTCAAAACAATTTTTGCATAGTGGTCTTTGAATCCGGGAGTAGGTAAGTTTAGGGTTCCGGACATTTTCTGTAACTGGGAGTTAAAAATGGAACTCTAAACTGGAAGTAAAGAACTTGAGTTTTAAAATTGAAATAGAAACTTGGAGTCGAAAATAAAAAACTGTTTTGGGTTTTGGTTCAGGTATAGGTTTTTGCGATATTAAATTTTGAGTTCAAAATAGCCTCAATTCTAATGAAGCTAATTCATCAAAAAAAAAAACAGGAAACTTTTTTTCAAAAGGATTTCATAAACTTTTGCGTCAGATTGTTACATTTTCAGATTCTTTTTAAACATAAATATTGTATAATTTTTAGTTTACTTCTTCAGCGTTTGCCCAAAGAACTGCTTCTTTAAGTATCCCATAACAAAATGTCAGGTTTTCTGCATATGTCCAAAATGATTCGCAAGTTCCTTAAGAATAGAGTATTTATTAAGTCACATAAAAAGTTTAATTATTGGCATACCTCAAAAATACAACTACAAACAATAACAAGAAACATGTAATAATAGCAGCAGTGAGTTACTATGGTTGTTATCAAATCAACAGCTTTGTTTAAAAAACTAAAAATTAAAGCTTTAACCAGTTTACAAATAAAATATTATTTGAAATCTGGAATTGACTATTTGATTATCAAACATATCACAAATTACGCATTAAAGCATTTGACACCAAAGTTCATTTTTATCAGAAACTGTTAAAATAAACCAAATTGGCAATAAAATTTTAGCAAAGTTGCGTTTATTTATATTTAACAAAAATATTTCTATTTTGATTGTACAGAATAGTTTGAAGCAAAAAATTTAAATTTGAGTTTTTTTCACCTACCAAATGGTAACAGTTATGGTTTTATTTGTTTTTAGTTTAATTTTAGTGGTTATATGTTTTGTTTAGAATGATCATTTAGTTTAAGTTGTTGCATAAGAGTCTATACTCGATTTAGTAGTGGTGGATTTTTTAAGTGCTGGAAGTAATATTAAATGAAAAACACATAAATTATTATCATAATTTTTAAATAGAACTGAAAAAAGTTATCTGAAAATATTTAATTATAGCACCTATAAGATTACTAAGCAATTTTTATAAAATAATATTTTTTTTATTTCTTAATTATTGTTCAAACGTAAAAACCAATGTTGTAGCATCACTTACCCAGAACAAAATCTTTTTTAATCGCCTATTTAAAGCTTAATTGCATTACAAACAATTTGATATTAATCCAGCAGGTATTAACGTGTCGTTACACCTTAAATCTAGGTTTAAACGCAATTGCTTCTAAAAAATTCCACATGTTGCCCCATAAACATACCTGTTTTTTTACATATAGAAGGATAAGTGTTGGTGCAAGTCATATCGTTCCAATAATCTAAATGAAGCATTAAAAATTTAAATCAATAAATAGACGTGTAGCGAATTACTAGCAAATATTTAATTTACACTTCAGAATTTTAGTCAGATTGTGTTCGTGATCACGACATATATGTTTTGCTCCGTGGGATAGATTGTTGGACACGCAGCGGCAAAACATAGCTTCAAAATGCAGGTGCAAATATGGCTAAAAAAATGCCATGCGGGTGGATTACTAGAAAAGCACGGGTGAGTTATCCTGGTAAGGACGGCTCTTGAACCTGCCTTTAAAAAACTGGAAGCAGGTAGGAGGCAGGTAAAACTGCCTTAGAGGCAGCATTGAGGCAGGGTGGAAGCAGGTAGGAGGCAGGGTGGAGGCATGTAAAACTGCCTCAGCGGCAGGTAGGAGGCAGGTGACCCTGCCTCCAATGTTAAAGCATACAGGTTGGGAGGCAGGTAGGAGGCAGGTAGGAGGCAGGTAGGATGTAGCAAAATTTTCGATGGAGGCAGGTAGGACGCAGGTAAAAACCGTTTTTCCCAATTCAAGCACCCCGTCTTTACTGGTTTATTAGACAATATTCAAGCGTCCTTTTATGCGCACCGTGTCTTTTAATGCGCGTGGGATTCCTTGGTTTGGAACAATGGATTTTGACCAGCGTGTAGTTTTTTTGTACTTAAAACCTTCATAACCTTTATGGTTCTAAAGTATTTTTGTTTCCTTTAACTATAAAATTGCAAAGTGCTTTCTATTTTTAAATTATCCACAAAAAATTCCACAGGATGTTTTTTTTTAATTTATATTGATTTGGATTATGGTGTGAAAAACACATTAAGAACTTACCACTGTAACCAGCAGGTTTATATAATGAAGTGCAGTCTAAAAAACAAAAAATAATTTTAATTTAACTTAATAGATTTTAATTAATTTAATTGTAGTTTTTTTTTATTTTAATAAAATAGTTTGCTTGTGAAAAAATATAGTGTAGTTAAACTGTGAAGGTCAATGTGTCGTTTTTAATATCCTATTATAGCTTCACGTGCTGTGTGGCTTCACGTTACTTTTATCTATATCTATATTTTTTTAGCTTTTATTTTATTAGTTGATGATAGGTCCTTAGATTTTATTTAATATTAAACTTATTTTATTTTGTTGTAGTAATATTGATTTGTACTTTCTATTCCTTTTTTTTCTTTGCATGACACTTTTTACTAAAACTTAGTAATAGAAAAAGCCTAAGCTTGATGCGCAACGCTTTTTACCGTTTTTCTGACAAAAATATGTTGTTTTACCAGGCATTATTTTCTATCCAAAAACAATTGCTTTAAAAAATATTCTGAGGCCTGCTCTTTTTTAGTAGTTTATTCCTGCGGCTAAGTTTGTACGCTTTGCAAGGTTATACCTTTATCATAAATACTAATTTTATTAATAGCTTTTTTTGATTATAATTTTTCTTTTTTCTATAAGGTTACCATGACATAAGAACAGTAAAATAATGAACGCCAGCCTTTGTCTATGCACTATAATAAACGTTTAAATACAAAATTTTAATTTATAAACGTTTTTAAAGTGATTAACCTTTATTTAAAATAAAATGATTTTTTTCTAAGATGGTTTCATTTAGATCCACACAAACTAAGTATAATTTGTTTTTTTTATTTCTAATTATTTTATTTAATAAACTGCCTTGTATTTTTCACAATGTTTAATATAATTTTTTATATTCAGACAAAATAATAAACTAGAAATTTACCTTCATTCCCACCAAAATCGTTTGGCTCAGCTATAAGTACAAAAATGTATTAATTATGTGTGCGTGCGTGTGTGTGTAGGTGTGTGTGTGTGTGTGTGTGTGTGTGTGTGTGTGTGTGTGTGTGTGTGTGTGTGTGTGTGTGCGCGTGCGTGTGTGTGTGTGTGTGTGTGTGTGTGTGTGTGTGTGTGTGTGTGTGTGTGTGTGTGTGTGTGTGTGTGTGTGTGTGTGTGTGTGTGTGTGTGTGTGTGTGTGTGTGTGTGTGTGTGTGTGTGTGTGTGTGTGTGTGTGTGTGTGTGTGTGTGTGTGTGTGTGTGTGTGTGTGTGTGTGTGTCATTGCCGTGCGTAATACGTGCCACCTTGGTATGAACCTACATGATTCATATTTTACCGTATTTTGATATATATTTTTATTTTACTAAAGAAGATTTTACCGTGGTTGAACAAAGACTTCACTATAGTAACCGGGGAAAAGCTAATCACCGTAATGGATTGATGAGCTTATTAAATTTACTATTTTAATATGCTATTTTACAGCGAATTCGAAAAAAAAACTAAAAACATATTTTGATTTAATTTAGACATATCAAATAAAAAAAACTAAACACTTTTTTTAAGCATCTAAAAATTGCATGAATTTTTTTAATAATATAGAGACAAAAAAATAAAATAATTAATTTTTAACTCACAATCAAGTGGGGACCAATATGTCCAAGATGAGGTTGATCCATCTATCCAACTAAATGTTCCTTCAACGCTTTTGTCATCAAGACCAATATAAACATCAGCTGTCAATCCGTAAGTTGCTTTTAAATCTAAAAATTTAAAAGATTAGCTGTTAATAATATGCATAATTTGCAAAAAATTCATAAAAGCTAACAATTATTATGATACGTCGTTTAAATTGTATCTTACTGCTAGGATTAAAAGAATATGCATTCCATCTGTTTAGGATCAAAGAAACCGAGGGGACTTAGAACTGAAACTTAAAGTCAAAAATAAGAAATTTGGAGCCGTAAGTAGAGAACTTGGAGCCGTATGTAGGGAGCTTACAAGCAGGAAATTTGAAGCCATTGGAAATTTTTAGGAACTTAGAACCACACACAAAGCGAACTTAAAGCCTTTAACAAAAAATGATTAGGGTTTAAATTAGGCTTCACTAGGATTAGGTAAACGTTTTAGGGATTTTTACTTTGGGCTAAGAGGAAACAAATTTATTGCATTCATTTTTTCTGTCACATAGGGCTGCGGTCTCTTGGAGCAGAGAAAGAAAAGTGTCCCATGGTGGGAAAAATCAAAACGAAAGAACGCACGCTAGAAAAAATGCACCTGAGAAAAAAGGGTCCCACTAGTGTAAAAACGCTAAGAAACAATGAAAAAAAAACGCACATGCCACAATTAGAAACAATGAAAAAAGGGCCCCACAATTAGAAACTGTTTTTTTTACGTAAACAGGTAATCTGCGAAAAAAAGTACGTGCGTGGAAAAAATTTTTGATGAAGCGGTGATAATTCAAAAAAGTAGAAACATTAAATAGTATTAAAAGAAATCATTTTTTAAGAAATTAATAGCTTATGCAACTAAAAAATTACAATATTCATGTAACATAAACAAAAGGTAAAAAAAAGGGAATTAATTAATATGTAACATTACATTGTTTAAAATATAGCAAAATAAACTCGTAAATGCTTTGTAAACACAATTAAAAAATTGAAACTGCAAGACATTGGTTTAACGGTTAAAATAACATAGTACATATTTTAATAGTTTACCATTATCTTCAGGGAATTATAGTTATTTTAAGATCGAAAAAAAAATTTTAAACGGCAACGGACACGCAGAAAATCAAAAATATTTTTTCTATTTCTTCAAAAGACATTACAGTAATAAATTGGTTTTTAGGTTTATAAAAAATTTTGTCGTATAGGGTAGTGCATTTAATTTTGGCACTTTTTCGTTTTTCCAATGTTACTTCTCACTGTATGGCCCGATTTTCATGTTTAACAGCTCATTTTGAAGCTTTCACGATACTGCGTTGCGCCATAAAAGTTTCACTGTACAAAATTTGTTTTTTTATTTAATTAAATCAGTTTTTAAAAAATCGAAAATTGCCGAAATTAAATGTATGCATTTAATTTCGGCACTTTACCAACAATTGATTGTTTCTAAGTCAAAAAATCATCATTTTAAAAAATTTAAAAGCCTATCATTATCTCCAGACAGCTTTCTTTAATTTAAGCTTCTACTTGTTGTTTAACGTGTAAATGGCAAAAAGTTACAGCTAAAATGCCGAATGGTATCAAAATGAGCAAAATTTGGGAAAAAAGTGCATTTAATTTCGGCACTTTTTAAAAGGGCCCCCTTAATCAAGTTTAAGTGCAGTGCCATAACCCCTACACATTTCAACGTTGTCTTTTAACTATTTACAACTACAATTTAACACCCGACCACTTAATTCAACCCGTTTTTGCCTACAGCAATATGTGTGCCGAAATTACACTATTTTATTTTATAATGATTGCTCACCACAGACGCAATGTAGAACCATGGGGACTAAAAATTCGGAAAATAGACTAAATTTTACCACGACAGTTTAATTTTTAAACCAATTTATTGCGTAATCATGAAATGCCCATGTTCTAAAAACGAGTAACAATTTTATTTTTTATAAATCACGCAAATTTTACATGAAAACCTCACGACAGTCATCTTCATATAGTTAGCTCTCATTTGAGCTATCAAACGTCGTATTCCGTCCAGGATTACCAAAGATTTAGTCGAAAATCAAAAATGCCCAATTGGGAAAAGTGTCGAAATCAAATGCACTACCCTATAACGGTTTTTTAAGCTACCAATACGGTCCAATGTATTCAATTAAAACATCTTTAAAATTTTTTTAAAGTGATTTCAATACTGTTTGAGATTACTGTATTACCTCCGGAATAATCTGAATTCGTGAGTAATAGTAATAGTAAAAACCCAATCACACAGTCAAAAAATCTCATCTAAATCTCATCAAATCTCAACGATTAAAAAAACTTTGGGAATAAAGTTGGTTTTGTACACGTTTTCGAAAATTCATATCTTATTTGAAGATTTATTTTTAAGTTGTATTTTTTAAATTCTCGCTTGAATCAATTTAAAAAGGTTTAAAACGTTTAAACGAATTATCGTTTTATTTACTATAAGTTATTTAATAGTAAAAATAAAAAAATTGATAGTAGTAATGTTGTATAACAATATCGGCGGCGGCCACAGGTATGTCAAAATATATTTAGTATAGTTTAGTATACTTTTTAGATATATAAACATATAAACAAAATACGAAAATACAATTTGTTTGTGAGAATGAGTATGATTTTAGACGTTTCCAGAGAATTTTTATTTTATTTTTGATTAATATATTTTAAATTTGAAATTAGTTTAAACCCCTGTATGTTCGTTTAAAAATCTTATAAAAGCTCTTAAAAATTTGGAACAAATAAAAAAATTGCGAATTTGCTTCGTATTTGCCAAAAAGGTTAAAAACATGAAAAACTGTTACTCGTGGTTGTCAGGGTGGGGGGGCAAACTCCCTCAATATAGCAAAATATGCTTCGGGCCACTTTTTGTTCTTGCAATAACTTGGTAAAGAAACAACCAAACACACAAAAAAAACATATCATTTTACTCAGAAAAATAACGAAAATTTTTTAAAAACTTAAATTTTGATTTTTTTGGCTCGGTGCCAATTTTATGTTGAATTGAACTTAAAATTTAAATATGCCAAAAACTATCCCTCGAAAATCTGCTTGTATCTTTGTTAATAATATAGATAACGCGTCATAATTAATAAGAGGTTGTTTGCTATTGGTAGGCGGTTCTAACGGTATGCAATTATATATGGTATTACGTTCCTGTCGTTCGGAATTTTGGGTTGAATTTACACATGCAGAAAACAATGCTTTTTATGCTGTGAAAAAAATGATTTTTTTAAGGCGTTATAACTCAAGCTGTAGAATCGCTAAAAACTATTTCTATATATCAAATAAAAAAAAACAGAAATAGCCTGGGCTTTAGTATGAAATTATTAATTAAGTTTTTTTTAAATTTTTTAATAATGTACTAAATGTACAAACTGCTAAAAAAATTTTTGAAAATATCACTATTTTCAAGTGGTCAAAAATACTTCAAATAGTTTAAAGCGACCATGCAAGTGGGGGGGGACATATTTGATTTGTATTACTTTTCTCTTTCTAACGAACTATTAAATGTTATCCTTCGTTGAAAAAAACCCAGTGAACATTTTCTCCAAAAATACCCATATTAAATTCGAAAATTCTCAAAAAACACCTGTTTTGATTTGGAGCATTGTAACAAGTATTATATTCAAAACTAACTCAATTTTACTCATTTTTAACCATAATGTTCCCAAATTATTAAAAAACGTTTAAATAACACTATTTTTTAGGTTCCAAAACGTTTTTTTGCCCATAATTTTTTTGTAAAAATTTCACTTTTCTTTAAAATTTTAAATTTCATGCATTTGCATTATTTGTACTTCGCATAGTCAAAAACAACTAAAAACTTTAAAAAATTACTTATACTACTATAATAACATTGTTTTTAAACAGAAATGTTTAATAATCAACGATAATGTAACTTTATAATAGTCTGCACTTGGTTTTTTTTAGTTTCCAAAATTCTCCCAAAAAAACTTAAATAATTGCACAAAAAGTTATAAATCTCAAAAACATATCTTTTTATTTGCATTTTTTTTTTCTCATATATTATAAACATTTGGCCAAGCTACCCAAAAGATATTATCTCGCGCCGGGGTTTGGCTTAAAACTCGAAATATGACCCAGTTTTGGAAATTCTTTGTTTTCAACGAACTCTCAAAAAAACTCAAATAACTTCAAAAAAAGTGAAAAATCTCAAAAACATATCTTTTATTTGCGTTTTTTTCTCATATATTATAAACATTTGTTTAAACTACCCAAAAATACTATTTTGCGCTGGGCTTTGGCTTAAAACTCGAAATATGATCTAGTTTTTGAAATTTTTTGTTTTCAACAAATTCTCACAAAAACTCAAATAATTTCACAAAAAGTGAAAAATCTCCAAAACATATCTTTTTATTTGCGTTTTTTTTCTCATATATTATAAACATTTGTTTAAGCTACCTAAAAAAAAAATACTATTTCGTGCTGAGCTTTGGCTTAAAACTCGAAATATGACCCAGTTTTGGAAATTCTTTGTTTTCAACGAATTCTCACTAAAACCCAAATAATTTCACAAAAGGTGAAAAATTTCAAAAACCTATCTTTTTATTTGCGTTTTTTTCTCATATATTATAAACATTTGTTTAAGCTACCTAAAAATACTATTTTGCGCTGGGTTTTGGCTTAAAACTCGAAATATGACCCAGTTTTGGAAATTCTTTGTTTTCAACGAATTCTCACTAAAACCCAAATAATTTCACAAAAAGTGAAAAATCTCAAAAACCTATCTTTTTATTTGCGTTTTTTTCTCATATATTATAAACATTTGTTTAAGCTACCTAAAAAATACTATTTTGCGCTGGGTTTTGGCTTAAAACTCGAAATATAACCCAGTTTTGGAAATTCTTTGTTTTCAACGAATTTTTCACTTTTTGTGAAATTATTTGAGTTTTTGTGAGAATTCGTTGAAAACAAAGAATTTCGAAAACTGGGTCATATTTAGAGTTTTAACCCAAAGCCCAGCGCGAAATAGTACTTTTTAGGTAGCTTGGACAAATGTTTATAATATATGAGAAAAAAAAACGCAAATAACAAATATGTTTTTGAGATTTTTTTACTTTTTGTGAAATTATTTGAGTTTTTGTGAGAATTCGTTAAAAACAATGAATTTCCAAAACTGGATCATTTTTCGAGTTTTAAGCCAAAGCCCAGTGCAAAATAGTATTTTTGGGCAGCTTGGACAAATGTTTATAATATATGAAAAAAAAAACCCAAATAAAAAGATGTGTTTTTGAGATTTTTCACTTTTTGTGAAATTATTTGAGTTTTTGTGAGAATTTTTGGAAAACAAAGAATTTCCAAAACTGGGTCATATTTCGAGATTTAAGCTAAAGCCCAGCGCGAAATAGTATTTTTTAGTTAGCTTGGACAAATGTTTATAATATATGAGAAAAAACACAAAAAAAGATATGTTTTTGAGATTTTTAACTTTTTGTGAAATTATTTGAGTTTTTGTGAGAATTCGTTGTAAACAAAGAATTTCCAAAACTGGATCATATTTCGAGTTTTAAGCCAAACCTCAGCGCGAAATAGTATTTTTTGGGTAGCTTGGACAAATGTTTATACTATATGAGAAACAAAATCAAATAAAAAGATATCTTTTAGAGATTTATAAATTTTTGTGCAATTATTTTGGTTATTAAGTTTTTTTGGGAGAATTTTGGAAAATAAAAAAAGCCGAGTGCAGACTATTATAAAGTTACATTATCGTTAATTATTAAACATTTCTGTTTAAAAACAATGTTATTGTAATAGTATAAGTAATTTTTTAAAGTTTTTAGTTGTTTTTGAACATCTGAAGTGCAAATAATGCAAATGCATGAAATTTGAAATTTTGAAGAAAAGTGAAATTTTTACGAAAAACGTCAAGGGAAAAAAACGTTTTGGAACTTAAAAAATAGCGTTATTTAAACGTTTTTTAATAATTTCGGACCAATATGGTTAAAAATGAGTAAAATTGAATTAGTTTTGAATATAATACCTGTTACAATGCTTCAAAACAAAACAGGTGTTTTTTGAGAATTTTCCGAATTTAATATGGGTATTTTTAGAGAAAATGTTCACTGGGTTTTTTTCAACGAAGGATAACATTCAATACTTCGTTAGAAAGAGAAAAGTAATACAAATCAAATATGCCCCCCCCTTGCATGGTCGCTTTAAACTATTTGAAGTATTTTTGACCACTTGAAAATGGTGATATTTTCAAAACTTTTTTTAGCAGTTTGTACATTTAGTACATTATTAAAAAATTTAAAAAAAACTTAATTAATAATTTCATACTAAAGCCCAGGCTATTTCTGTTTTTTTTTTATTTGATATATAGAAATAGTTTTTAGCGATTCTACAGCTTGAGTTATAACGCCTTAAATAAAATCATTTTTTTCACAGCATAAAAAGCATTGTTTTCTGCATGTGTAAATTCAACCCAAAATTCCGAACGACAGGAACGTAATACCATATATAATTGCATACCGTTAGAACCGCCTCTTGATAGCGAACAACCTCGTATTACTTATGACGCGTTATCTATGTTATTAACAAAGATACAAGCAGATTTTCGAGGGAAAGTTTTTGGCATATTTAAATTTTAAGTTCAATTCAACACAAAATTGGCACCGAGCCAAAAAAATCAAAATTTAACTTTTTAAAAAATTTTCGTTATTTTTCTGAGTAAAATGATATGCTTTTTTTGTGTGTTTGTTTGTTTCTTTACCAAGTTATTGCAAGAACAAAAAGTGGCCCGAAGCATATTTTGCTATATTGAGGGAGTTTGCTCCCCCCCCCACCCTGACAACCACGAGTAACAAACAGTTTTTTATGTTTTTAACCTTTTTGGCAAATACGAAGCAAATTCGCAATTTTTTTATTTGTTCCCAATTTTTAAAAGCTTTTACAAGATTTTAAAACGAACATACGGGGGTTTAAACTAATTTCAAATTTTAAATATATTAATCAAAAATAAAAGAAAAATTCTCTGGAAACGTCTAAAATCACACTCATTCTCACAAACAAATTGTATTTTTGTATTTTGTTTATATGTTTATATATTTATAAGGTATACTAGACTATACTAAATATATTTTGACATACCTGTGGCTGCCGCCGATATTGTTATACAACATTACTACTATCAATTTTTTTATCTTTACCATTAAATAATTTATAGTAAACAAAATTTAAACAAAAATACAAGCGTTAATTACAAAATGCATACCTATACAATAGACTTTTTTACACTAAAACCAATTAATATAAAATAATCCTATATTAGCAATGAAATATTTTTAAGTTTTCATTAAAAACAGATAAAAAGGTGTGTTTTTTTAAAAGGCGAAAATTAAACCACGCCTACGTTCAAAGCAAAAAAAAGCAAAGCGAAGCAAAACAAAAAAAAGCAAAGCGCCGTCAAAGGCTTTAAAGTCCCTATTTTCTGGCCCTCTAGTCTTAAAAAGTCAGGCTCGTAACTCCAGCTCTCTTTACCCTTGGCTCTTATGTTTTTTTCCTGATTATTTCCCATTCGACTCTAATGTCGCTTTTGTTCTGGCTTCTTGGTTTTTAGGTCCCATTTCTTTGCTTTATTTTTCAAAACGTTAATGGTACCATCATTATTGTCGATATTATTTTAATTATATCTGATATTAATATATAAAACTAGAAAGGAGACGGCCGCAAGGGCTCTCGCCTTTCTAGTAAATATGACACTTGCACAATCATAGTTCAAAATACATTTTGCTAGCAAAAATCTCTTACTAACGAGTACTAAGTTTTCCGTCGGATTTAATACGCTGGTTAAGTGTCCTCCATAATCTTGACAAAGCTAAAATTATATATATATAAATTTTAGTATTATACAGTTTTTTTTAAATAATATCCAACACATTTTTTAAAAACAACTGGTTTCATTAATCTGTGATCGTTTTTTTATTCAATCGTGCAATTATTTAAACTTTAATATACTTATAATTTTCGCTTGGTAATAAAGATTCGTACAGAGCTGAAACCAGTTTTCTATTCTTTTCTGTTTATTTATTTTATTTTATTTTGTTAAATTTAGTCAAAGTTTTATCCTATCTTTTTCAGGCGACTGTTGCGCGGCCGACAAATTTTTTTTTTATTAAAAAATAACGAATTTTTTGTATTTTATGAATGTGATGTAAAAACTTGTGTTTATAACAGGTATTTTTTATTATAACACATGGGTGACAACAAGTGACAATAGCACGTCACGTCAGTGATAAGCGTTAAGGCTGGTTCATACTTATGACAAAACGTCCTTTGGACAAAGTTCAAAAGACAATTTTAAAAAGCCAAAACGTCCTTTGGACAAGCCAAAACGTCCTTTGGACTTTTTCCTTTAGACAAAGTATAAATGCTACTTAGAATTTGAAATCCAAAGGGAAAAGTCCAAAGGACAAAAAGTATGAACACGTTGTCCTTTGGATTTTTTCCTTTGGACTTTGTATTTTGAACTAAGTCCAAAAAACGTTTTTACGCTGTATTTGTCCTTTGGACAAAGTCCAAAGAACTTTTGTCTTTTGGACAAAGTCCAAAGAACTTTTGCCTTTTGGACAAAGTCCAAAGGACTTTTGTCCTTTGGACTTGGTCCAAAGGACGTTTTGTCATAAGTATGAACCAGCCTTTAGCTTTAAAGATATATAATTTCTAATAAAGATTTCTAATATATGATAATGATAATAATTATTATTATAGGAAAACTCTTACTTGGTTTGCATTATCGTAGCTAAGTGGGTTTTCATTTACCATATAACAAGCATCAGTACCTGCTTCATATTTCCAAGCTGCTTCACAACCTAGGAATTGCATTTATATTGAATCGACAGTAAAAAAGTTTTTTCTTTGATATTACAGAATTCTTAATTCTTTTTGGATAAGTAGTTAAAGTGCTCAAAATTGAAGTCGCATTCACTTACTGAATTAATTTTTAAATTGATGCTGCTTAATTAACTAAGCATTATAAATTAAACCTAAGTTGTACTTAGGTTAGAATTAAAATACACTAACAATTCAATAGTGTATTTTACAAATATACTTTATTTACAAATATGCGATTACTTTATATATGCTTTTTTGTAGTGGTTTTTGGTTTCGTATTTTGTAATTCAGCAAATATTACTGTAGACACTGTTTCAAGACTTTTTTTCAGACTAAATTGAAAAAATAAGGATATATATATATATATATATATATATATATATATATATATATATATATATATATATATATATATATATATATATATATATATTTTTATATTTATGTATAAAATAAAAAAATCATAACTGATCGTTTACATATGTATGTCTTTGATTCTCCGCAATTGTAATAACGCCAAAAACCTACAAAAAAGCATATATAAAGTAATCGCATATTTGTAAATAAAGTATATTTGTAAAATACACTATTGAATTGTTAGTGTATTTTAATTCTAACCTAAGTACAACTTAGGTTTAATTTATAATGCTTAGTTAATTAAGCAGCATCAATTTAAAAATTAATTCAGTAAGTGAATGCGACTTCAATTTTGAGCACTTTAACTACTTATCCAAAAAGAATTAAGAATTCTGTAATATCAAAGAAAAAACTTTTTTACTGTCGATTCAATATAAATGCAATTCCTAGGTTGTGAAGCAGCTTGGAAATATGAAGCAGGTACTGATGCTTGTTATATGGTAAATGAAAACCCACTTAGCTACGATAATGCAAACCAAGTAAGAGTTTTCCTATAATAATAATTATTATTATTATCATATATTAGAAATCTTTATTAGAAATTATATATCTTTAAAGCTAAAGGCTGGTTCATACTTATGACAAAACGACCTATGGACCAAGTCCAAAGAACTTTTGCCTTTTGGACCAAGTCCTTTGGACTTTGTCCAAAAGGCAAAAGTTCTTTGGACTTTGTCCAAAAGACAAAAGTTCTTTGGACTTTGTCCAAAGGACAAATACAGCGTAAAAACGTTTTTTTGACTTTGTTCAAAATACAAAGTCCAAAGGAAAAAATCCAAAGGACAACGTGTTCATACTTTTTGTCCTTTGGACTTTTCCCTTTGGATTTCAAATTCTAAGTAGCATTTATACTTTGTCTAAAGGAAAAAGTCCAAAGGACGTTTTGGCTTGTCCAAAGGACGTTTTGGCTTTTTAAAATTGTCTTTTGAACTTTGTCCAAAGGACGTTTTGTCATAAGTATGAACCAGCCTTAACGCTTATCACTGACGTGACGTGCTATTTTCACTTGTTGTCACCCATGTGTTATAATAAAAAATACCTGTTATAAACACAAGTTTTTAAATCACATTCATAAAATACAAAAAATTCGTTATTTTTTAATAAAAAAAAAATTTTCGGCCGCGCAACAGTCGCCTGAAAAAGATAGGATAAAACTTTGACTAAATTTAACAAAATAAAATAAAATAAATAAACAGAAAAGAATAGAAAACTGGTTTCAGCTCTGTACGAATCTTTATTACCAAGCGAAAATTATAAGTATATTAAAGTTTAAATAATTGCAAGATTGAATAAAAAAACGATCACAGATTAATGAAACCAGTTGTTTTTAAAAAATGTGTTGGATATTATTTAAAAAAAACTGTATAATACTAAAATGTATATATATATAATTTCAGCTTTGTCAAGATTATGGAGGACACTTAACCAGCGTATTAAATCCGACGGAAAACTTAGTACTCGTTAGTAAGAAGTTTTTGCTAGCAAAATGTTTTTTGAACTATGATTGTGCAAGTGTCATATTTACTAGAAAGGCGAGGGCCCTTGGGGCCGTCTCCTTTCTAGTTTTATATATTAATATCAGATATAATTAAAATAATATCGACAATAATGATGGTACCATTAACGTTTTGAAAAATAAAGCAAACAAAGGGGACCTAAAAACCAAGAAGCCAGAACGTAGGCGTGGTTTAATTTTCGCCTTTTAAAAAAACACACATCTTTTTATCTGTTTTTAATGTAAACTTAAAAAAATTTAAAAAATTGATAGTAGTAATGTTGTATAACAATATCGGCGGCAGCCACAGGTATGTCAAAATATATTTAGTATAGTCTAGTATACCTTATAAATATATAAACATATAAACAAAATACAAAAATACAATTTGTTTGTGAGAATGAGTGTGATTTTAGACGTTTCCAGAGAATTTTTTCTTTTATTTTTGATTAATATATTTAAAATTTGAAATTAGTTTAAACCCCCGTATGTTCGTTTTAAAATCTTGTAAAAGCTTTTGAAAATTAGAAAACAAATAAAAAAATTGCGAATTTGCTTCGTATTTGCCAAAAAGGTTAAAAACATAAAAAACTGTTTGTTACTCGTGGTTAGGGTGGGGGGGGAGCAAACTCCCTCAATATAGCAAAATATCTTCCGGGCCACTTTTTGTTCTTGCAATAACTTGGTAAAGAAACAAACAAACACACAAAAAAAGCATATCATTTTACTCAGAAAAATAACGAAAATTTTTAAAAAGTTAAATTTTAATTTTTTGGCTCGGTGCCAATTTTGTGTTGAATTGATTTTAAAATTTAAATATGCCAAAAACTTTACCTCGAAAATCTGCTTGTATCTTTGTTATAACGTAGCTAACGCGTCATAATTAGTACGAGGTTGTTCGCTATCAAGAGGCGGTTCTAGAGGGTATGCAATTATGTATGGTATTACGTTCCTGTCGTTGGAAGTTTGAGTCTGAATTTACACATGCAGAAAACAATGCTTTTTATGCTGTGAAAAAATAATTTTATTTAAGGCATTATAACTCAAGCTGTAAAATCACTAAAAACTAATTCTTATATATCAAATAAAAAAAAAACAGAAATAGGCTGGTTTTTAAGCAATGAAATTATTCATTAAGTTTTTTTTAAACTTTTTAATAATGTACTAAATGTATCAAACTGCTAAAAAATGTTTTTGAAAATATCACCATTTTAAAGTGGTCAATTTAGAGAAAAAATTCAAACAAACTTTAAAGCCGCACCATGCAAGGAGGGGGGCATATTTGATTTGTAGTATTTCTCTTTCTAACGCTGTATTGAACGTTATCCTGTGTTGAAAAAAGCCCAGTGAATATTTTCTCCAAAAACACCCATAATAAATTTGGAAAATTCTCAAAAAACACATGTTTTGTTTTGGAGCATTGTAATAGGTATTATATTCAAAACTAATTCAATTTTACTCATTTTTAACCCGATTGGTCCTGAAATTATTAAAAAAACGTTTAAATAACGTTATTTTTTAAGTTCCAAAACGTTTCTTTGCCCTTGATTTTTTTGTAAAAATTTCATTTTTCTTCAAAATTTCAATTTTCATGCATTTGCATATGCATTATTTGCACCTCGCATAGTCAAAAACAACTAAAAACTTTAAAAATTACTTATACTACTACAATAACATTGTTCTTAAACAAAAATGTTTAATAATCAACAATAATGTAACTTTATAACAGTCTGCACTCAGCTTTTTTTTATTTTTGAAAATTCTCCCAAAAAAACTTACTAACCAAAATAATTGCACAAAAATTTATAAATCTCTTAAAAATATATTTTTATTTGATTTTTTTTCTCATATAATATAAACATTTGTCCAAACTACCCAAAAAATACTATTCCGCGCTGCAAATTCCCTGGCTTAAAACTCGAAATATGATCCAAGTTCCAAATGGAAATTCTTTGTTTTCAAGTCGAGTTCTCTCAAAAACTCAAATAATTTCACGAAAAGTTAAGAATCTCAAAAACATATCTTTTTTGGTATTTTTTCTCATATATTATAAACATTTGTCCAAGCTACCCAAAAAATACTATTTCGCGCTGGGCTTTGGCTGAAATCTCGAAATATGACCCAGTTTTGGAAATTCTTTGTTTTCAACAAATTCTCGACAAAAACTCGAATAATTTCACAAAAAGTGAAAAATCTTTAAAACAACATCTTTTATTTAGGTTTTTTTTTTCATATATTATAAACATTTGTCCAAAATGCCCAAAAATACTAATTTTGAACTGGGATATTGGCTTAAACTCGAAAAAATGATCCACTTTTGGAAATTCTTTTTTTTGACGAATTCTCACAAAAACTCAAATAATTTCACAAAAAGTAAAAAAATCTCAAAAACATCTTTGTTATTTTTGCTTTTTTTTTCTCATATATTATAAACATTTGTCCAAGCTATCTAAAAAATACTATTTGGCGCTGGGGTTTGGAGTTGAAACTCAAAATATGAACCAGTTTGGAAATTCTTTGTTTTCAACGAATTCTCACAAAAACTTAAATAATTTCACAAAAAGTGAGAGAATTCGTTGAAAACAAAGAATTTCCAAAACTGGGTTATATTTCTGAGTTTTAAGCCAAAACTCAGCGCAAAATAATATTTTTTGTTCAGGTAGCTTAAACAAATGTTGCGATTTTTCGCATTTTTGCGAAATTATTGAGTTTGAAAATTTGATAGCAAAAAATAAAGAATTTCAAAAAACGGTCATTTAAAAAAACCAAACAGGAATATATTTTTTAGGAGTACGCCATATGAGAAAAAAAACGCAAATAAAAAGATATTTTTTTCAGATTTTTCACTTTTTGTGCAATTTTTTAAGTTTTTGCAAGAATTCGTTGAAAACAAATAATTTCCAAAACTGAGTCATATTTTGAGTTTTAAGCCAAACCCCAGCGCAAAATAGTATTTTTTAGGTAGCTTGGACAATTGTTAATAATATATGAGAGAAAAAACGCAAATAAAAAATGTTTTTGAAATTTTTCACTTTTTGTGAAATTATTTGAGTTTTAGTCAAGAATTTGTTAAAAACAAAGAATTTCCAAAACTGGGTCATGTTTTGAGATTTTAAGCCAAACTCTAGCGCGAAATAGTATTTTTTGGGTAGCTTGAACAAATGTTTATAATATATGAGAAAAAAAACGCAAATAAAAAGATATGTTTTTGAGATTTTCACTTTTTGTGAAAATTATTTGAGTTTTTGTGAGAATTTGTTGAAAACAAAAAATTTCAAAAGCTGGGTCATATATTTTAGTTTTAAGCCAAACCCCAGGGCAAAATAGTATTTTTTGGGTAGCTTTGACAAATGTTAATAATATATGAAAAAACGCAAATAAAAAGATATGTTTTTGAGATTTTTCTCTTTTTGTGCAATTAGGTATTTAAGTTTTTATGAGAATTTGTTAAAAACAAAGAGTTTCCAAACAAAACTGAGTCATATTTAGAGTTTTAAGCCAAGCCCTAGCGCGAAATAGTATTTTTTTAGTAGCTTGGACAAATGTTTATAATATATGAGAAAAAAATGCAAATAAAAAGATATGTATTTGAGATTTTTCACTTTTTGTGCAGTTATTTGAGTTTTTTGGGAGAATTTCGAAAATAAAAAAAAGCCAAGTGCAGACTATTATAAAGTAACATTATCGTTGATTATTAAACAATTTTGTTTAAGAACAATGTTATTGTAGTAGTATAATTAATTTTTTAAAGTTTTTAGTTGTTTTTGACTATGCAAAGTGCAAATAATGCAAATTTTTGAAATTTGAAATTTTGAAGAAAAATAAAATTTTTACAAAAAAATCATGGGCAAAAAAACATTTTGGAACTTAAAAAATAACGTTATTTAAACGTTTTTTCAGAATTTGGCAACGTTAGGGTTAAAAATGAAGTAAAATTGAAATTAGTTTTTGCAATATAATACCTGTTACAATGCTCCAAAAATAAAAACAGGTGTTTTTTGAGAATTTTCGAATTTACCATCGGTGTTTTTAGAAAATGTTCACTGGGTTTTTTACGACGAAGGACAACGTTTAATAGTGTCGTTAGAAAGAGAACAGTAATACAAATCAAAAATGCCCCCCTTGCATGGTCGCTTTAAACTATTTGAAGTATTTTCCACCACTTAAAATTGGTTATATTTTAAAAAAATTTCTAGCAGTTTTATACTTTGAATACATTATGAACAAAATAAGAAAAACCTTTAATAATAATTTTATATTAAAGTCCAGGCGATTTCTGTTATTTTGATATATAGAAATAGTTTTTAGCATTTCTACAGCTTAAGTAATAACGCTTTAAAAAAAGTCTTTTGTTTTACAGCATGAAAAGCATTGTTTTCTGCATGTGTAAATTCAACTCAAAATTCTGAACGACAGACAGGAACGTAATACCATACATAATTGCATACCAATAGAACCGCCTACCAATAGCGAACAACCTCATACTAATTATGACGCGTTAGCTACATTATTAACAAAGATACAAGCAGACTTACGAGGGAAAGCTTTTGGCCTATTTAAATTTTAAATTCAATTCAACATAAAATTGGCACTGAGCCAAAAAATTGAAAATTTAAGTTTTTAAAAAAAATTTTTCTGAGTAAAATGATATGCTTTTTTGTGTTTTAGTTGTTTCTTTACCAAGTTAATTGTAAAGAACAAAAAGTGGCCCGAAGCATATTTTGCTATAGGGAGTTTGCCACCTGACAACCACCGGTAACAGTTTTTCATGTTTTTAACCTTTTGACAAATACGAAGCAAATTCGCAATTTTTTATTTTGTTCCAAATTTTAAAAGCTTTTGTAAGATTTTTAAACGAACATACAGGGGTTTAAACTAATTTCAAATTAAAAATATATTAATCAAAAATAAAAGAAAAATCCTCTGGAAACGTCTTAAAATCATACTCATTCTCACAAACAAATTGTATTTTCGTATTTTGTTTATATGTTTATATATCTAAAAAGTATACTAAACTATAAAAAATATATTTTAAAGCATACCTTTAGCCACCGCCGATATTGTTATACAACATTACTACTATCAATTTTTTATTTTTTACTATTAAATAACTTATAGTAAATAAAACGATAATTCGTTTAAACGTTTTAAACCTTTTTAAATTGATTCAAGCAAGAAAAATTAAAAAATACAACTTAAAAATAAATCTTCAAATAAGATATGAATTTTCGAAAACGTGTACAAAACCAACTTTATTCCCAAAGTTTTTTTAATCGTTGAGTTTTGATGAGATTTAGATGAGATTTTTTGACTGTGTGATTGGGTTTTTACTATTACTAT